>JAQFZM010002321.1:0-14089 GCA_034695785.1 Galumna obvia | reverse complement strand
TTTTCATTAGTTTTTAGTTAAAAACATTATTTTAACACTAATTTTAAATACAAATTAATTTTTAGAAAACTTAAAACTTACTAGATGATGATGAAGATGATGATGAAGAGGAAGAGTTGGACAATAAATAATTAGAAACGAAACCAAAAACTAAGGATGAGATGAGTATTGAAATCCATTTATTATGAAAAGGACCTCTAATTTTAGTTAAGAGAATCACAAAAACATAATTAAATGTAAGAATTGCCGACAAAATGAATAAATTGTTTGACGGATAAAAATAACTTAAAAATGAGGAAAAGAGTGTCCATTCGGTTAACAATCCATCCCTTAATAGAGACACTAAAAAAGCCAACGAAACCAAAGGAAAACAATGAGTGTCGACACTCCACTCCCTATTCATTGATTCAATCGTTTATTAAATGATTACAATTTTATTAATAAATTTTAGTAAAATTTTATTTTATATTAATTTTTACCTCATTTTTAGTAAATTTTGATCGAAAGACAACTTTAGAGTTAATTATTTAAAAAAACTGAGTTTTTATATCTAAAGAATGTGGACAGAGAATGAACATGATATGAGCAAGGTTATTTTTAAAAGTTACTTTTAAAGAGTACTTTCAAAGGTTACTTTCAATTTCAAAGATCATAAACATTACGTAATTTCATAAATGTTTAGCTGTAATGCATGAAAGTATATGCTTTTCATCCGAGTAGTAAACGGTTTTATAAATAAAACGTGAATATTATAATTGAGATTATATTAAAAAGTTTACGTTTTATTTGTAAAACCGTCCACTACTCGGATGAAAAGTCTATTATAGAGTGGTCACCATAGTCACTATAGTCACCATGGTTATACAATTTATTTCTATCGTACTTTTTGAATTATGAACCAAAAATGGAAAAATACAATCAAGTCTACAAAAGTGTACAATAAGTGTGCAATAATTGTACAATAATTGTACTAGCAAGTTTGACCAATTGGTCATATGATCATTAAAAACGACAATAATTATATTAAATAAATTCTTAATATAATATTACATATAATTAATGTTTACTAACTTTTATCATATCTTTTCATTTATTACTTGTTTTCAAATATTTAGTTTTTAAGTCAAGTATTAATATAAGAGGTTTGACTGTATTAAGGTTTGAGTGCGAAATAGTGGACAGACTCTCAATGAAAGACTTCTCATGATTTGTATGCAAACAAATGTCAACAAAACAAAGAATGGATTATCGCTTCCAACTGTTTGTCTTCTTTTGAATTAATAATTGAAGAATTGTGTGACAAAAGTTGGCCGACATTTAAGGCAAAAGTGTTGTGACAAGACTTGGAGAGGAGTACTGTTGAACCTTTTGGTGACTGGAAGTGATAAATATGTCGAACCATAAATTGGGTGAATTACACATCTCTTCAATTGATTTGTTTTTAAATCTATTTTTAAACTAAAATTTTAGGCAAATCTGGAGAAGAAGTAGTAGTGATCGCAAAATATGATTACTCAGCGCAGGGCTCACAAGAACTGGACATTAAAAAGAATGAAAGACTAATATTATTAGACGATAGTAAGCACTGGTGGAAAGTCCTTAACTCTAAGAATCACTCGGGATTTGTTCCATCAAATTATGTAAAGAGAGAAAAGCCATCACTTTTTGATAGCATTCGAAAGAGGGTTCGAAAGAAGACTGATTCCAATCGACACAACAGTACAAACAATTCTCCGTTGTCTTCACCGATCGCCACAAAAGCGGTTGACATAAACCTAACGCCTTCACCGGCTAATAGTCTTCCGCGACCGGCAATCGGTGGTATGAAAGGTGTGAACAGTAGTGAGGGCTGTACTTCAAACACTTCAAACACCACTTATTTGAAGATAACGGCATTCGTTAAATACAATTATGAGTCGCAACAGTCGGATGAGTTGACTCTAGTCAAAGGCTCTAAAGTAACTGTAATGGAAAAGTCTTCAGACGGCTGGTGGAAAGGAGACCTCAACGGTGCCATTGGATGGTTTCCATCAAATTATGTCTGCGAAGAGAACTCCGAATCAATTAATAATCGATTCGAACAAAATCCAAATCAACCGAAAAGTTTTAAATCAATTAATGACTCAAATATTGAAAGTTCTCGTAATCGAAAGCCAGTGATGGCCAGTAATGGCAACTCTTCGCCCGTAATTAACTGTGTTTTAGATCAAGTGATCGCTTTATACTCTTTTCAGTCTCAAAATGAAGAGGAACTCAGTTTTCAAAAGAGTGAAAGACTTGAAATAATAGAACGTCCTATGAATGACCCCGACTGGTGGAAGGCTCGCAATCACTCGGGACAGGTCGGACTCGTCCCTAAAAATTATGTTCAGATTTTCAATGATAACTCCCATCAAACGGATGTATTGGAGCCAAGTATTGGCATTTCATCGCCTCTTCTTTCATCAAAAAATAGAGTTCCGTTTGTGGTCAATGATATTAAAGACCGAATTTGGTATTTCGGTAGCATTTCTAGGGGTCAGTGCGACCAAATGCTTAATGATATGGCAGAAGACGGAGACTTTCTTATTAGAGACAGTGAAACAAATGTGAGTTTTCTCTCATTTTCATTCAATTCTTTTCAATTATTGATTATTTATTTCTATTTTTCTTATTCTTAATAAATATAATCTAAAAGTCGTTTATATTATTTTGAATTTAATTTGTTTTTATTAAATGACTAATAGATCGGCGACTTTTCGGTGTCATTGAAAGCTCCGCTCAGAAACAAACACTTTCGCGTTCATTACGACGACGGAGTTTATTGTATCGGACAGCGAAGGTTCGGTTCATTAGACGAATTAATAGAACACTATAAAAAAGCCCCGATTTATACGAGTCCTAAGGGAGAGAAAATGTATTTAATTAAACCATTTTCCAGACCTTAGCCTCAAATTAGGTTTAGATTAAACTAAAAGCACAGGAAATGTTAATATCAACAGATTTATGCGATGCCATCAAAACGTCAAATCATATCTTAACTCAATTTTCATTTATTTGCTTAATATTAACGATTTTGTTATATATCTGATCAAAACTGTGTCATCAAAGCGTTTGAATTCTTAATTTAAACTTCACTTCAAAGCTATTAATGATTATCAATGACTCAAACATTAGTTTACAATTCTTTTTAGTTGAGATTTTAATCGACACAAAATTTATTAAAATCTTAACTTAAAAACTGAATGCAATCGTCATTACATTAATAGATATTCCAAAGTCTTAATTTTGATAAACAATTTGTGTAGCGATCAGTAATAGTCAAACAAATCATTTATAATTATAAATATTTAATTAAAAAATGTTTTATTCCTAAAAACGGTGACAGAAATGTTGTAAAACAAGATTTTGAGTCAGTTTTTACTTTTATCTAATTTCGAATCAAAAGATTATTATAAAATTAAATTATTTTCTTTTATTAGTCTTTTATAGTTTTTTTTAATAATTATTTACGATTTTTTTTCTATTTTTTTCTATTTTTTTGTGAAATTCATTCCTTTTTATTGAAAAGTGAATCTAAAATGACTTTCGATATACAACTAAATGCCATTATTTTGGCAAATATTCAGCTTAAGATTTAAGTCAATCAACAATTAAGCCATAAATTGTGGTCAACAGCTAAACATTTTAATAGATTAACATCAAAAAAAGGGATGTTCAAGATAATTTCTATAGTTAACCTTATCTATTATTACAAATATTATAAATTAAAAATATGTTTTGAGAGTAAACTTTAAAAATTAAATTTATATTAAAAGACATTTAAAAGAAGAGATTTTAGTGAATCGAATCGATTGAGAGATTATATGTCGATATAATAATAAAATAAATAGGATTTAAAAAAAGATCGCAACAAATACCACGATATATATGATATGATATATGATATGAACATCAGATTAGCGCCAATTTATTAATTCTAAGTCATAACTCTCTAAATAACGATAATTATTGTTCTGATTAAACAAATACTCATTTATTAGTAAATGACTGCAGCTTTTGGTAACCTTTATATTAATATTTAGATATATTGCGAACAAATCATTGAATTATTACTAAATTAATTAATTAATTTACAAAATTATTAATAATAATTGCATTTAAAATCAATTATAAGTTTAATATATTTTTTATTTTGTAAGCACTCACTGTTTGCTGTCTTCCCATTAAATCCGAGACCTATTTATTTAATTTTACTTTATTTTACAAATACTTTACAAAATTAATTATAGATTTTAACAAAAGCTTTATAATAAAATTAATGTCATAATTATGTGAGCCTTAAATATTTAATTAATAAAATAAGAGCTAAATATTGAATTCTGATTCGGTTTCGACTCCTTTCAAATTATAGTTTTGCCAGAATTGACTCAATCGGTTGTTTTGATTATTACAAAACGCCCGAAAGTCTCCCATTATTTTACGCATTGAGTTCTCGTCGCCAGTGATTCCATTTTTCCAACGTTTGGTAATCATATAATTCCAACACCAGAGGAATCCAATCTATTATTTCAAAGTCAAAACAAATAACAACAAATTTAACGAACCTTAGCATCGATTCGAGTGGACTCTCCCGCTTGTTTGACACCACTAAAATGTCGGGTTATATATTCCTCGTGAGGACTACAGGCAGTCTCCGTGTCGTCTACTTTCAAGAATTTGCCTCTTTTTCTAACACTTTTATGTGGAGAAGAGGCGGGGTTTTTACTCGGAATCATTACAAAAATACTTCCCGAGACGTGAACGAACTGTCTTTGATTATCAGTTGTCGGGTCGTGAAAAGGAATGAAACCGAATTTCACTAAAATTCTTTCCTGAAAATTAAAGAGACCCTCACCTGAAAACAATTAAAATCAAATCATTTTCTAATCTTTTAAAGTTCATACAAACCCTCGAGCAGTTTAGTCGCCATTTTTGGTAAACTGTCAATACTTAAAGTTATATAAATGGGTCCTCGAAGAGGATCTGATTTACTTGAAAAGGGGAGAGCAAACGGGTCCGCAGGAATCGGAACTATTAGTTGAAAATAACAAAACAATTGACTTTAAATAATGTTTTAGAGAGTAATCAATCTTTTATCCGATTATTATTTTATCACAAAATTTGTTTTTTAATTGAAATTATAAACGAATTATTGAATAATCGTATAAAATGTTTAAATAATACCCAAATGAAGTCCAGTAGAAGTGGTTTTGCGACTCCAACCCATTACAATCTCAGGAATAGAGTTACCGGTGGCGACCATCCATTCAATAACCATTTCGAAAGCCTGTTCCGGGTCATATACACTGTGATATTTGATATTAACCCATTCGACTCTTCCATTCTTAGAGCCGTCGTCTAAATCTAATATTGTGTTCTTAAAAGTGAAATCTGTTTCAATAAAAATATAATTTAAAACATTTAAACTTCTAATTATTGAAATTTTGAAGTAATAAATGAAAATTTTAATACAAATCACAATACCCTGAGCTTCTGAGGATATACCGGTCGAGTAAAGTTCGTCTGCAGTTGAATACCACTCTTCGTAATTCTTTGCGAGACTACTTTGAGGGACAATCGCCACTTCCATCCACTCTTTTTCAAACATATCGATATCAGAGTCCTGTTTGAAAAGAATGTTTGCGGTGTTGTTATCAACGATGAAATACAAATAAAATCCGTGTTTGAAGGCTTGCTTTTTATCACCAGAAGAGTGACATATGTGTCCAGAATTGACCATATTTTGAAACAAAGATATCGCCATCCCTTCAGTCAACACATTTTCAATATTACTTTTAGCCCAAAATACTGCCTCTGCGCTTATAAAAGTATAAGGAGGTAAACCTCCCGTTTTGCTCAAAAAAGTGATTGAACTAAACAGTTGATGAAAAGAATTAAATGATAATTTATTTTCATTTTAATTGAAAGAATACATACTTTCCTTTTTTCATGGCTTCTATTATATCTGAATGCGATGAATGTGTAGTCAGTCTATGGTTTGTATCATTTGACTCAAAGGATTCGTCGTTTAAATTGAATTCGGATTCAATTATCGGTGATTTGCAGGCTATGGTTGAAACGACCCCTCCATCGATTTCATCCGAATCTATTAGTTTATCACTGAAATTGAGGGTAAGTTTTTGTAAATTCGACGCTTTTGTTTGCGATTGACTTAAACTCAGATTATTTCTAAGGAGAGAATCGTTTTGGTTTATGTCCAGCGGTTGAGACATTCTATTGACTGAAATTTGTGAGCCCTGCAATTGAACAGCACTTGAACTGAACCTTCTATTTGTGGTAATATTTTTCTTATTGTCAGACTTCATGACTGGTTTCCGAGTATTTGGTGGACGTCTGAGTCGATTAATGACTTCAAGAAATTTAATGAATCCCTCCTGTAATTGACTCTTTTCCTCAGATGTAAAATCATGATAGAGATCACAGGGATAGCCGTCTTCACCGGAAAGACATTTCTCAATAATGATTCTGGTAATGGATTGCATTGAAGGTAACATTAAAAGTCTGAATCTCCAATATTTGAGTCCTTCTCTGAGTTCATATTCGCCATCAGCTCTCATGCAGGTATAATTATCCAAATAATTCCATTTATATGTTTCTAACTTTTCACTGGTAAAGTCAACCCACGAAACCCCATACGTCTCATTATCTGGAGTTCTAATTCTATAGCAGTAATGAATTTTGATAACTGGATAGGGATGTCTCGGATGATAATTAGTTACGTAAATAGTTTTCTCTTCTAATTTCAATTCGTGAAAAATTCTTCCGATACTCATCGCGTACTCATATTTTTCGATAGTTTTCCCATCAATTGAACCATTTTTTATAGAATTCGGTAATAAAATAATTTGAAAACCCTGTTGTAAGCGCTGACAAATCAGCTCCAAATACACCTGAATTGTAGACAATGGCTGATGATATTTAGCGTCTTCTTCTCCGCGATAACATCTTTGTTGTAAGAGATCTGCGCTCTGATCCTCAGGCAATAGGTTATAGCCATAAGTGACGTAATCCTGTTGTAGAGTTCGTTTATCGGGTAGAAAATCGGTTGTTATGGGCAGACAGGCCGGCATTACAAGTGATTTCCAGTCAACACCTGTAGTAATAGCAGGAGTCCATTCCTGTTCACCGGTTGCGCCCCAGGCCCACAATAAGCTCTTGTCTGAATGCACTGAAGACAAGTTCTTAGAATTATCGCTATTGAATCCGATAGAAGTGCTTCTGTTTTGATTCAGTTTATTTGATTTGAGACTTTCGCTCACATTTGATGTATTGATAATATTCTTAAGAGTTGTCTTCTTTTCATTCCAGGGATGTTCAGAAGACTTCATTTGAACGATAGATATTTTTCGACAGTTTTGAGAATCGATTTGATCTCTGGAATCATTTGCAGTAAGTGTAGAGTCTGCACAGGCGGCTGATGGCAATAGAGTACAGGCAGTGTTCTGCGGAACAGCCTGATAGTGATGCTGTTGCATGAATATACCGGTTGGACCCAAAGGGAAGACATGAGTCCAACGCCTTCGATTTGAATTGAGTTTTATAGTGACGTGCGAGGGATCGAATGGATTTATCAATGCTTTGCTCTTTAGATGATCTCTACCAGAGTTAGTGCTGTAACCCCTAACCATTAAGTCATCTTTCGATTCAGGTTTAGCTCTAAAGTCTATTAATGATAACTTGAAAATATGACCAAATCTTCTTAAGCTTACCCTTAATACTTTTATTTTCGACTGAAGTCGATAAATGAGAAGAAAATCCCTGGAGTGGACTCAAATGACTTCTATATCGCGAAACGATAGGAATTTCCATTGAGTCTGACTTTGGAGGAGAAGTGGAGGGAGTATTCGAAACAATATTATGATCATCGAAAACATGTATTTGAGACGATCGCCGAATTGGTTTAGGTCTGGAGGGTTGTGTCGATAACACTGTATTCCTCCGATGAGAGGGTTGACATGTATTACAAGATTCTAATGATTGGAAATATGATATATAATATGTATAATAATTCAATGAAATGATTTATAACTGTTTAGAGTAACGATGTTTGGCGGCGAAGAAGCAATTTTAAAGACCTGTGCGTCGTATTCATCGTAATCCACGAAAGAGATATTTCGACAGTTCTTCAAATGAGAGGTTTGGTCACGACTTGGCGACCGATAAATCTGAGTATTTGTTGTTTTCATTGAATGATTGCCTTTCGGTAATAAAACATTCGGTAATTTAATTCGCGGAACGAAATCTGAATAACTAATTGGTTTCGACGACGAATAAAAACTATTGAATGAAATAAAAATATTCTAATTTAAGGGTTATTTAAACAAAATAGACCTCAAATTAATCCAATGGGGCATATTGTACTGCACATCACTTAAACAGTTGCCAGAGTTCTTAATACGTGCGTTGAACTAAAAAACGTTATCAAATTTATTATATATGTATTTTTAAAATTAAATTCAAACCTTAAATAATGGGACGGCGTGTAGAGGCTGTTCCCCTAAACAAACCAAATCACTTCCAATTCCTTTAATAACAATAATTTTTTAAAACATTAGAAAACAAAATGAATTTCTTGTCTGAATGTGGAACTTCTCTGAAAGAGTAAATGAAATGTTAGGCAACAAAATTTAATGGCAAATATGCTGGCTAATTCTGGCTAATTTTGCTAATTTTTATGGCGATTTCAATAATCAAATTTTTCCCTATTTTTAATTTTTGCTAAAACACTGATTTCTTCTTCAATTGTAAAGAAAGTGATTATTAGTGAGTAATTAATGAATGAGAGGTACAAACCGTTGTCTATAATTCTTTGTTTAGTTATATTTGTTAAATCTAAGTCCACTTCATAGACACCCACACCGGGAGATATAACCACTGAGAGCTGTCCCGTCCGATCAAAACTACGGTCCAAATGATGTCTTTCAAAAACTATAAGTTATAACAATTACGAGATAGAAATGAAAAATAAAGTCAAACCATTTAAAGACATATTAAGGACTTCAAGAAAGTTTCCCTGAGATGACGAAGAATTATAAGCCTTTGGAACTTTAAGGCCACGATTTTCGTGATATCGAATCACTTCATTCTCGTATTGATTAAAAAGTCGGCGCAAAAAAATAAGAGCAGTACTCCAGTCATCAATTCTTTCGTTTTGAACGGCGACCCGATAGTAGTCTTCATAGAATCTTCCCCTATAGTCCTGTTGTAGTGCCTCTCGCATTGATTCGGGAAAGTCTTCAATTCTATTGGCCTCGTAATAGGTTCGGGAAAACATAACAATTGTTGTGTCGTGACTACAGTTGAATCGCTTCACAAATCATTGAAAACCAATTATTTAGTAAAAGAGATAAGAAAAGTATACAATTGTTGAAAATACCTTCCATTTATCGAAGAGATCAGAGAGGAAACCATTGACCGCTTTCTCGAAATAAAGGTCTCCATTAATATCGTAGTCCCACATTTCAGAACTCATTTGAAGAAAGAGGTAAACCATACTCGAAGCCGAACGATACACAACTTTGGTGTCATCATTGACATAACCGGAGGCCACTCTCTCTCCCTGTGACCACATCTCAAACACCTGACACCGAATATTACAAAATTCTATTTTTTGATTTAAATAAACACAAGTATTAGAGACGGATCGTTTCAGTCTCCACATATCACTTCGGGCCAAATACTGGTCTTTAAAGAATAACTCAACCGAATCCAAAACCACAGAATTGATGTCTACTTTATTGATGATAACATCGCAATAGTTTCTCAACTGAAATGTTGAGACAATTGTCTGTTCAATACTAATCTTTTGGTTTTCTTTGCCATCTCTGGGATAGTCTTCAAGTGAACCCCTTTTCACTTGCATTAAAAGACGACTAAATAATCCAAACTATAATCTATTGATTTGTTAATAACATGTTGTGGTCATACCTGAAGTGGTCGTCCGGTATATACACTTCAATAACATCTCCAACATTAAGATGTGGGAACTCTTTCGGGTTTATCACTAAATCCTCTGTCAATTTAAATTAATAAATAGTAATTAAATACTAATTAAATAGTAATTCATATAACAAAACATTAAACCTTTGAAAAAATCCTTTTTGTGAACATTTAGTTTATATGATTTCATTTTAAATACATTTCATTAAACAAATCAAATCAAATCAAATTTCAATCGAATCGTCTGTTTGTTTACATTTTTCCAATCAATAGATTACAGACATTACGACTCAATTTATTTCATATCTCTTTAATAATAATTATTACAGTTCACTCTCCCACATATGAATGAGCAAATGCATGGACAATTTGTTCATAACTGGGAGAATTCATAACTCGGAGAGTCACAACTAGTACATTGCAATGTATAGCGAGTCCTTCAAAAATTAAAAAAAGTTCATAACTGGGAGAGTTTCACAACTCAGAGAGTCACAACTGGGAGAGTTAACTGTATTATTATTATTATTATTTAAAAAAAAAGTTTATTTCCTAAAACTATTCTAAACTTTAAAAATTAACAAAATTATTAAAAGTAATAAAATTTCATTTAATAAAGAAATGAATTTAATTAAACCGAAATTCATTTGTTTTTAATAATTTTATTGAAAAAATAAATTTATAAGTTTTGGCACTTTTTAAGAGAGACATAATTTTTCCATTAAATCAGTAAACAATTAATAGATGCAATCAATAGATCCAATGACAAGGAATCCATTGACCACAACTATTAATTTGATCGAATGATTTCTCCACCAGTTTTACAGTTTCTTCGATATCATTATTAATAAGAGTTAAGTCAAACAAATGTCTGTAAGTGTTTTGTAAGAATTCACTTTCGCGGGTCAATCGTTTGAGACTACCGTCGCTCTGAAAACAATTTTCTAAATTTTTATCCCTTTTTAATGATTGACTCACATCTTCTATATTAACAATAGAAGGACAGGTGAGAGAGGGAGCACTTATATATACCACATACGGAGCAAATTCTCGGGTTCGCAATATTTTCAAAGCCTGTGGTTTGAAAACAAAATGAATTAATTTTCACAAAAATCAAATACAATTTTTAACAAAATTCTTATCATTTTTTTTTATAAAACATATTATAACAAAAGGAAAGACTATTAAATACTTGTTTGACTACTCTAGGATCAAAACGGGATCCCTTGGTCTTTCTAAAGGGAAATTTTATAAAAATGTCTTTATCTGAAGAAAGGATAAAATGAGTAAAGAGAGGAGACCTGAGGCTCGACATCTAAAATCGGTATTCGATTTGAGAGAATAATATCTCTGATTGTATCGACTTTAGTTCCATACATCGCTTCCTCATGACTTCCATATTCGAGAAATTTGTTTGAAGATATCTGTTCTAACATTTCCTCCTGAGATATAAAGTAATAGTGTTTCCCATTTTGTTCTCCTTTTCGTGGATTTCGAGTTGTGTCTAATAAATAAATTTGAGATTAAAGTAAAATTTGTGTTATACTTACGAGGGATTGGATACGAATATTTGTCGCTATTATTACTAATTAAAGTGTTCTTTATATGTCTGCGACCGATGCCGTGCGCTCCGAGCAATACAAGAGTTTTTCGTTTAAATGACGGCAAATATACGACTTCTTCATAAGAAGGGACTTCCAAACTATCGAATAACGCATTTCTTTTGGCAAAATATTTGTCGCGTTTTTTCTTTTTGTTAAAAAAGGCACAGTTTTGTCCCTCTTTTTTCGATTTACTCGAAGTATTCTCAGTTAATCTCCATTCAACTAATTCTGGTGATGGTATGAGTCCGGCAGAGCCCTTATCCCCCTCTTTCCTCGACTGCCACCAATAATAGTCATCCTTTGAGATAACTTCAAGAATGTCTCCGATATTAAATGCGAGTCCGGCCTCAACACTAGGAATTAATTCATCCTCTTTTGGATTGTAATCAAAATGTGCCCTAAAATAAGTCTAATTTTTGTGGATTATATAATCTATAGATTATTATTAAATACCTGACACTGAACGGGAAGACTCGAGTGCTGAGGGTTTGGCTCTATTTTAAATGCAAATATACTTCGTTTTGTGTCGCGCTATTAATTTACAATTATTTGTGTAAATAATTTAAGTAATTTGATTACAAACCAGAAGTCTTTGTAAACCTTCAACCGATTGATTTGAAACCGGAATATCGTTGATCTCTCGGATAATATCCCCGACCCGTAGCGTACCTTTAATTAAGAAATTCATATAA
The DNA here is from genome assembly GCA_034695785.1 of Galumna obvia. Classification (NCBI taxonomy): domain Eukaryota; kingdom Metazoa; phylum Arthropoda; class Arachnida; order Sarcoptiformes; family Galumnidae; genus Galumna; species Galumna obvia. Next base: position 1,815 of record JAQFZM010002321.1, on the reverse strand, counting down.
TTTAAATCTAAGAAAAAGTGGTATTTCTATAATTTTATTAATTATTAAATAAGATATAAACCCTGTCTGTGGATGAGTCCCCCGTGCATTATTCGTGACACAACACAACGTCCCCTTTCATCCAATTTTAATGTTATACCCATTGGCTCAGAATTCTTTTGAAAGCGAACCAATCGAAGAGGTCTTACATTTTCTTCGAGTGAATCGATTTGACTTAAATGAATGCTTTCCAATTGATTTGAATGACTGCAACCACTCCAAGAATCACAACTGATTTCATTTACTTCAATATCTCTAATGATGTCATGTATTCGTAGTAATAACTGATTTAAATAAAATGTCAGTAAAAAACATAAAACAAAAATAAAAAGACCTGAATGTGAGGCGAATATAAAATAACTAATAATTCGTTAACTAATGTTTCAGTGGAAGACAAAAGCGGAAGATTTCCAATAATTTTTGAGACCTTATTTTGAAACAAATTAAAACATAGAATTGAGTGACAAATAAATGAGAAACAATTGAGAAAGAAATGAGAAACAGACCTCTTCACAGGTTTCAAAGGCACTTAATTCTGGAACACTTTCTTTCCATTCTTTTATGGATTTGTATATAAAGTCAAATAACTTTTGAACAAAAAATAAGAAAATTATTTTTAATTAATTTGATGTAAACTAATGAATGAGAATTAACTCACTTTTAAATATTGCTTTAGTTTCATATCATTTGAAATTAAATTCATTATTAAGTTTTGTTTGCAATTAATGCTGGAAATAGTGTTTACTTTATCCAAACATTCGATTATTTCTAATACTCCGACTGAGAGAACGATTGAGAAAAACAATACAAACAATTCTAATAAAAATATATTATACCTAAAACCTGATATTCGCGATCATCTAATTTATTGTCATTAATATAATTATTATTAAAATTTAAATTTTGATCCAACTTTTCATCGGATAAAATGCAAGAAATGTTTTTCTTTAGGAAAAAAAGATGTTTATAGTAAGTGTTGTATAGAATAATACCTTAATAGTTCTGATGTGGTTATAGCGTCTCATTTCTTCAATAGTATTAATGAGATGTGATTTCCGTGAAAACAACTCTTTTTCCTACATTTTATAAATAATTTATATTTAATTGTTATTATATAAGAAAACTTGAGTTTAATGGACTGACTCGAAGCCATTTATGATTTAAGGCCTCTTCAGCTGATATTCGTGTGTTTGGGTTATGGGTAAGCATTTTGATGGTCAGCTCTTTTGCAGAATCACTTAAATTATTCCAAATCTTTTCTTCGATCTAATAATGATTTGATGTTTGAATTGCGTTTTCGCTAATCTTTTTTAATGTGAAAAGTGTTTACTCACAGACATAAAATTAATTTGTTTATCAAAACTTAAGGCAGAACCACATAATAGGGTTAGAAGTAAAATACCGGTACTATATATGTCTGAAGCCTTTGAAAACAATGCATTTTCTTCATTGAGTTCTGGCGCCCAATAAATGTTTGGCAAATAATTGAATAAATTATTTCTTTGATATACAAATACTGGACTTTTCTGGAAGTGTTTTTGAACGAGAGAATGACCAAAACCACATAACTTTATAGTTGCGCTCTCCTTATTAGCCATTAGAATATTCTCAGCTCTAATATTGCCGTGAATTACACCCGACTTATGGCAAAAGTCAATCGCTTCCATGATTTGATTCATATAATAACTAAAATTCAATTATAATAAAACATCAAAAAATTAATTCTTTCTCTTAAGTAATCTCTCTCTCTCTCTCTCTCTCTCTCTCTCTCTCTCT
>JAQFZM010002320.1:0-14091 GCA_034695785.1 Galumna obvia | reverse complement strand
AGAGAGAGAGAGAGAGAGAGAGAGAGAGAGAGAGAGAGAGAGAGAGAGAATATATGAAATGCAAAAAACTGGAAATTAGGCAGCCGTCCACTCAGTCCAATGACATATGGATTAACTTCGTATAGAAAAATCAAATAACAATCGACTTTTTTTTAGATTTTGTGACAAAAAATTAAAAGTTTAAACCATAGAATAGGTTCGACCTCTAAATTGAGTTTTAAACTGAGTTTTGCAAAAAATTATTTGAATATAATTTGAATGACTTTTCAATTGTATAAACGCATCAGTGGTTCGATGGGACTCAACCACAATATCTATTATCAAATTCTATTTATTTGTCAAACTATAGGCTTTGGTCACACTAAGACTTTTCATATAATAGTTTTCAGAAATATGATCTTGTTAATTTATTTTGTCTGATAATTCCGGTTTAAAAATAGGAAAACAATTATTGATTTATAACTCATTATTTATAAAATCATAGATTAAATGAGATTAAAATAATTGAATTTTTATACGCTTTAATAATTTCATTAATAAAAACAAGAAAATATAGTTTAGATAACAATTTTGATTAACAATTATATTAAAAATAGTAGTTAACACTAATCAAATGATTCTCTAAATTAATCAGAATATCTCTATTTTATTCATATGTAATGTTTTACTTATAATTTTAAATTTCCATTAAAATAAAGTGATTTTTTATAATAGATGTATCGATCATTTCTTAATTTTAATCCAAATATAAAATCTATAAAAGTTTTGAATGAAAAATACTTACTATTTATTCTTAATATATTTGTAAAATATCGGTATTTGTCATATGAATTATCGCTTACAGTAAACAATTGTTTCAAATAATATATATTTGAGTAAAATCTGTTTGAAAATTTAAAAAAAATCAATTTGAAAAAGAGATAGGTTAGATAATTCAAGACTCAAACAAATGAAAACAATAAATTACCGGAATTGGAGCCATAAATAATTAAATCATTAAATTTTGATTTAGACATTAGTGTAAAACACTTTCTATTGTCTATAGTATCGTATAGTTATTAAAAATTACTTTTAAACTGTAAGAGAAAGAAGTTATTACGAAAGAGAGGATATCTCTCGATGTGTGCGAACTTTCGTTGAGATAAAACTAGAATTTTTGCCCAAATATTATCACAAGAGTTAAGAAAAATATTTTCTTTTTTTTCTTCTTTGAATTGCTTTAAGCGTTTGACTCACGAAAAAGTTTAAAAGTTAAAAAGAAATGTTTATCTTATAATATGTCAGACATGAGATCATATTAGATGTCTGCTTATATTGGCCTCAAATATCTGTTGGAAGTCTCAAAATATTTTCTTAATTTATTTTACTTCTCAATAATGAATATTTTTTCTACCATTTCTTCAATTCTGTGATTAAATTAATTTTTTGTCAAAATATTATTTAAATTAAAGTTTAGTTTATTATAGAATTTGTTAAAAATGTTAAATACATTATTTAAATATATATAAAACAATTCAAATAATATTCATTAATATCTTATTGAAAAATGAATCATTATTTTAATATTTGTAATTAATATTTTAATAATAATAATACCTAATCCTAAAACTTAAACAAAAGACTATTGATTTCAAATTCGGAAAAATTATACATTGATTTAGAAAATTAAAAACAAAATCTTTACTTCAATTTTATATTTAAACAGAAAAAGTTATTAATAACTTAAAATTATTGCACATAAATATTAAAATATAACATTTGGATGATTTGCGAACAAAAGAAAACAACGAATATTTCATTTTTTATTTCATTATTTTTGCAAATAATGTAAAGAAATTCAATAATAAAATCAATCATTTCTTTTGATGTTTACTTAAAGTAATAAAACGATATAATAATGAGATTTTTAATGAAATTACTTTTGAAAAATTCTTGATTTTTAATTTAAATGAAATAGAAAGCCAGTGGTGCCCACTCTATGCCCACTATTTCTCATTATTTAACTCTTAATTCAACTAAAAGCTATTTTAAAGTTTATATAATAATATATAATAGGATTTTATATATTTATTGCTTTTTCTATTTTTTCACAATTTTTATTCAAATTCATTAATATATTAAAAATTGTTTCGAGATTTGTAACTAAAGTGAAAAGAGTTGACTCGTAAATGTAAATTCAAAACTTTTATATAAAAACCTATTTTTAATAAAAATAATAGACTTTTCTATTAAAGTGATTTTTTAAAAAAAATATAAACACAAAACTAGAAAACATTTTTTCGAAGTTTATTAAAACAGTTTATAAAAAGCTGTAACTTCTAAGTCCTGCTGAGGTCTCCCTATTCTTTGTTAACCCCCTCATCATTTCCTAAACCATAGCCATCACTGAAAAGTTTAAAATTAGAAATAATGTGTTATTAAACTTAAAGGTATTTTTAATTTGAAGGTCTTTTGATTGAAATTAGAGTTTTAATGAGAAAATCAATGATTAAATGAATGATCACTTTTTCTCTTTAAAGAGTCGGCAAATCATTAAAAGTAATACAAAATCAAAAGTGAAATCGAATAGAGATATAGAGAGGAATAGACAGAGAAAGACTCATTCGTTAGTCAAAAACGTGAAAAATTAAACGAAAATAAAAACAAAAATTGGAGACTAAAGAAAGGAATCAAAAGCATCGAAAGCGTCGAAAATTGGAATTCGAGGCAAAAAGTGAATCGAAAGAAAAGGATGAAGTGATCCAAAACCAGTCTCTGACTGAGCTATTAATTTCTACACTCGAATAATCGCTTTAAACCTACTGTCAAATAGAAAACCACAAAATAGGAATTCATCTAATGGTAGTCCACCAAACAATTTAAATAACTTACTAGAATTAGCTTGATCACTCAAACAACATATACTATTAAGTTAAAACAAAATTCGAAGACTAACTATAAATTCTTTGATAAAATATATTGAAATAATTACTAAATTTATATACATATGTATTCATATTTTGCACCTTTTCTTTCATTTAATGCGAAAAAACTTTTTTTTAATAAAAGAAAATGAAATTATTTTCAAGTCTCAGAAAAAAGTTTTCATTAAAATACCAGAAATGATGTAATAAGTGATCAAAATTTACGAACACTACGAACACTACGAAGACCAGAACCGGCGAATGCCATAAATTTATTGTTTCAAATTCAAAGGTTAATAATTTTTTTAAGAAAAAACTTTCTTTGGCTTCGGTTCAATCGACTCAAAAGGAGAGGCAATAAACTCTTATATAATAAGATTCATAATAACAAAAATATACTTTTAATGCCTTAATATAATAGAAAATTAATTTAGTTCCACAACAAAAAAGAGTTATTATAACCCAAAAACTAAACATTCAGGTTTACAGACAATAGAGAAAAGATAGTGAACTGAACACATTTTGAACACTTTTTAATACATTATATAAATACACGAATCAAATAATTAATGAATAATAAAATTTTAATAAAATAATAAAATTTATTCTTTTTATTTACAAAAATTTATTTACATTTTATAGACTCAAATAGAGATTAAGTGAGTCTGAGGTCAGGAGAAATTATTTGCTTCACAAGAAAAAAAAGTGAAGAAATTTTCAAATCAAATGAAAACTAATGATAAACGCATATCGAAAATCGTGAGAACACAGAAGAGGCGAATATATTTCTCTATATTTATTTCTATCTATATTTTAGCCAAAAAGCGGATGCACTCTATAAACAGGTTTAAATGTCACTAATAATTATTTTTTTGTCTTAGAATTCAGGTTTTCTTTAATTAGCATTTTTACTAATATTTTATATTAACGATAGAAATCATTTCAATCAATCACTTAATCGCTTTAATTACTTTCCGATTCACTTTTGTTTCAACACTAAAAAACATTTATTTTTGTCAATAGAATATTATTCTAAAAGTGAAAGTTTCCTGGATTAATCTTCACTTAATAATAATTGTTATATACATTTTGATTCATTGCTTGAAATTTGCTATTTTTACTTCCGACTTAATATCCAACTCTCTCTCTCTCTCTCTCTCTCTCTCCCCCTAAATGTTAATAGTTTTAATATTAATGATTGGAGTCTTGCAAATTGATAAGGTTATGGTTTGCAACTTAGACCACAACTGAATTAATCAGTTTCTCGATCTTGAATTGAGTTTTAGTTATTAATCATTGAAAACAATTTACTTTTTCTTCCTTTCGTTTATAATAAAGAAATGAATTCTCGGAAAGTCTTTTAAGGCATTAAATTTGATATCAATGTTCGCAAATGTTTGCCTTTTTTTAAAAAGGAATACATTAAATGTTTGTTTGACAATAAAATGATTACAAATTGTGAGGTTCTCGACCTAATCGGCAACAAAACTGCGAACAGGAAGTCAATGAAGTCCATTGCAATCCATTGAAGTTGAATTTACATAAATGTCTACTCAGGTGGTCGACAGTCGACTCATTAGCTTAATCTTTGGAACACTTATTTCTAAATTATCACTGAATTAATCAAAGAATTTAACTTTAATTATAAATTTTTTAAAATTAAACTCTATTTGAATATCAATTATATTAATCCATTGATTAGTATATTTTTTTTGAGAAAAAATTCAATTCAATTAATTCAATTTGAATTTAAAGTTTTCAATAAAATATTAAGAGTAGACTTAAAAAGTGGTAAAAACTAAAATCAATGAATAATTGATGAAATAATAAAAGATAAGTCAAGAATGAAATTCGAACTTTTCTTATAATCTATAGTTATGTTATAAAAAATATACATTAAATAACTTATTTATCAATCCTTTGATCACTTAATCTCTTAAAAGTGAACATAACTGTCATTTCGCTTTAAAAAAATAAGACATAAATTGCTGCCAAACATATCATCGGTTGTGTTATGTTTTGACAAATTCAGCCCCGAATCAATTAAATAAACAAAATTCTAGACTTCCGTCAATTGATTTAAAGCTCAAACTATTGTTGAGTTTGAGGTCAACATATTATACAATTCTTGTTGAAATTATCGGTGAATTCCTGGATAATCGACAGTTGAAGTCATTGTTATTCATTTTTTTTATTTTAAATTTTTGTTTCAATATTTTAGGAAACGGTTTATAAATTGCATATAATATAAGAATATTAAATAAAATTGAATTAATGTTTGGAATAAATAGAATTGGATTACTATTTGTTGTTAAATAGGTTTCAAACATTTTTTTAGATTAAATTAAAAGTAAAGCTTAACTTATTCTTACTTTTGTTATCAAATTTGTTATTAAAAAATTATTATTTATTAAAAAAAAAGTAAATATTAAACAAAATAAAATTTATTCAAAATATTGTAAATAAAGTAAAGCAATAAATCGAGTGTAAACTCTATTAATAAGTATCGAAGGATTCATTTAAAGTAATTTTCATTAGTATTTAAGTAAATTGAGTTTTTTACATAATTAAAAATGTGTCTAGTTAAGATAAAAGAAAGTTAAATATTCTATATATGAGTTGAGACCACGATTTGAAGTTCACGGACTAAAAATAAAAGTTGAAAGTATCAATCAAACAACAAATCAAGAGTTAAACTAAATTGTGGTTAACCTGTTCTTAATTTTAAGAACTTTAATCGAGAATATGTTTAAAACTCTGTTTATATATGAAGTAAAGATATTTTTCATTTTTTTAATGACTTTATATGACAATCATTAACGACGATTAGATTCTTAGTTGAGATGAGTTTCCCTAAACTGATGGCTGACTCTATCTTTTATTTGAGCGATCGTTAAAACGTCCAAATTTTAAACTCATTTAACTCTTTTTAGAGAGACATTCATCGGAAGAAGTAATTAAAAAATAAAAACGCCTCAAATTTTTACTCAAAATTAGTAATTATTGTAATAGAAATGATTATAAAAATATTTGAGACATAAAATTGCAATTAATAACAAACACTTCTCAAATATTTTCATATGAATTACTGTTTATATGAGGACTCATTTGAATTAAAGTGTAAATATTCTCTTTTATATTCTCTTTTATATTCTATTTTTCTCGAATTAATTATTAAAATATTTAAATTTCTTCATATAATAGTTGTTTCGACTTTTGAGGAACACTTAAAAGTCATTCTTCACTCTCTTTTTGACAGAATTTTCTTTGAATTTCCTTTCCTTTCAGACCTCTTTCCCTGTCTTTTATGCATAAAACCTGATATTTGCCACAAATGAGAACCACTGCTACCAAAGTTCTCGACCTCAGAGACAACACTCAGAGAAAGTCTTTTAAGAATTTCGGAGACATTTTTTAATATTTAAAAAATGAATAACTTTTTTAATTTCTAAAAATTTGAGTCAACACTTTATTTAAATTCTTTCCACTGACTTATGATATATTGATTTCAATATTAAATATCAAAACAAATAATTAATTAATTAATTAAACTTTTCTTAAATTTTGTATAAAATATTATGAATTCTATTTTACAATCGGAAGAAGTAGTAGATTTGTAGCAAAATATGCATTCTCAAATACTATTACCAAGTTCATATAAAAAGTGTATCCTTTAGTAATCATTTATTAGTCAAATATTTCCTTTCCAAAAATTAACCTTTCCTATGCCTTGTATCATGGTAAAATCTCTATTATAAAGAAAAAGTACTGACCAATGATTATAAATAATGTTTTTAAAAAGGGTTAAAAAATCAATCAAATAAACTAATAGGTTCTAAATTTTTCAGCATTTTATCTGGGTATACTTTTTATTAGCTTATATTTTGAAGCGCAAATTTTAAAAAGTTTTATCATAAATTATATTCTTTTTTATTGATAATTTTTTTTATATAATTTGACAAAACATTTATTTAATTGACGCGAAACACAAATGGTATAATTAACATTTTATCATTAAGATATGACAATCTAGTTCATTTTCTAACTTTAAGAAAGAAATGAAAATGTTTTTAATCAATCACAAACATTTGTGGTTTTAGTCTTTATTAGAGTAATTTTATAAAACTAATGAATTGAATGTTTTACTATTTTTTTTCTGTTAATTACATTTGTTTTTCATTATTGAAAGTAAAGAAATACCAAAATCATGAATTCACTCGTTTTAAACCCAAGTCATCCATATATTGTCAATGGGATGATATCCTATGTATATTTGGATATACATTAGCCACAATGGGTATTCATCATCAATATAGTACCCTCAACTTATATGTCACCTATTATTCTCTACTGTACCGATAGTGATGGATATAGTGATGGATATAGTGATGGATATAGTGATGGATATAGTGATGGACCATCACTGATGGTTATAGTGATGGTTATAATGAAGCTAATTTTCAAAAATTTTGTTTTTCAATGCATTAACTCGATTAGTGGTCATCCAAAATATCTCTATTATTAATCAAGATTTTAGACTTTAGTCTTTAAAATCTTTTCTCCAAGTTTATCACAAAAAATAAAATATCATGATAGTTTGTTGCCATTTACTATAAATATTTAAATAATAATTTTTGAAGAATGTATTCACTCTTTTACCTTAATTTTAAATAAATCTTATCTCTAAAATTACAATTTTAGATAAAAAAATTGTTTCTAAAATTGTAATTTTAAAACTATTTATTAAATTTAAATGTTGATCAAAAATGGACCCATCACACATACCCTATTTTATATTTGAAATCGAACTGCAATTGCTGTTAATAAATCAAATGAAACCGAAACTTGGCACAACTCATCTATAAATATCAAACTTCTAGAGTATATGAATTTATAAATTGTCGGTTCGATTATATAGAATGAAGTAAAGATTATTTTTTTGCAATAAATTATTTAAAATTAATATCAAATATAATTAATTTGTGATTATATTGTATTCAATAAATTTATTTTTTTTATATAAAAAGTGTCTGTTTTAGAGACTGACTTAAGTCTGGGTTAGAAGTGTTATAATAAATAATATTTTATGTGATTTTCGGTCAAAAATAAATAAAACGAATAAAAATCAATTAATGTATTCGTAATGGGATTTAGTTATTCATATAAATGGTTTCCATTTATAACTCTTTAAAATATGGACTCTAACTGTCAGTCATGTTCTCCAACTGATTAATGATAGCATATAATCTCTTTTTTATATTAATTTAATTTCAAAGAATCACCTTTTGATTGACCGAAACTTCACTCTTGAAAACTGTCGTCAAAATATTGGGTTAAATATAAGTTAAATAACGAAATAATAGTCATTTGAAATAAAAAGAGAACTCAATGACTACTCAATGACTACTTTTTTCCTTAAATCTGATTTAGAATAGAATAGAAAAGTGTAGACAACAGACAACAGAGTATCTCATCTTTGATGGGATATAAAAATTACTATAAAAATAACAATAGACTATAGACTGTAGATTCTGTAGACTCTCTTCAATATTGAATAGACTATTGTATGTCATCTTCAGTCATGTCTTTTATTATTTTCTCACAAAAGTTTACTTTTAAATTAAATGTCATTTTTTGTCTCTAAGTGTACATCAGTTTATAAATTATAAGTTAGAAAAATATACGAAAACTTTTTTCGTATAAATAGTTGAGTGTCACCCAAATTACTCGATAAGTTTATGAACTATCGTTTAAAACCTAATGACGTGTTTGGCCACAAATTTTGGGTGTTTTTAAAATTGAGGTCTTATCTAATCTTTTAAAAACTAAAAGCATAAATAATTAATAAGAAATAATCACAAATCACATCATTTTTCCAAAAAGAGCCTATAATAGTATATAATAGTATATAATAGTATAATACTATAATAGAAGACATTTACACTATTTATTGTCAAATCATAGATTCTATAAATTATATATACGTATACGTATTCCTTAAATATAATTCTGTATTAATAACTATAACATAAAATTAAATAAATCTTAATTTTGAGATATATTTTATTATCTTTTATTTATTTTCTTTATTTATATCGAATTTTATGAAAATAGATTCAGTATTTGAGGTAAAGAAAAGTAAATCCGGTATTTGTAATGAAAGTCAAACAAATTTTTAGTAAATTAGAGCGCAATCTATAGTCAAAACTTCTCTTCATCTTTAAGACACGTTTTTCTGTTTATTTTGTTTTTGATTAAATTTTCATTGAATTTCATTGAAATATGAATGAATTAAATGAAAATTTGAATACTTCTGAACAAATGATCGAAACTTCTAATGAAAAAATTGATAAAAAATGTTTAAGTGATACAAATGATGTCTTAAATCGTGAAAAAGACAACAATTGTGACCAAACACCAAATGAAGAGTCAATTGACACTAATTTTAGTGATAATAATAACGATTCAAATGTTTTGAAAAATAGTAAAAAAGTTAAAAAAGTTATCAAAGATTTAGAAATTAGTAAATCAAATAAAAGAGGAATTATTTATTTGTCTTATATTCCTTTTGGTCTTAATGTCCAAAAATTAAGACAAATATTGTCTGAATTTGGAGAAATCGATAGAATTTATTTGGAAAAAGAAAAACAAATAAATGATTTGACACCGAAGAAGAAGAAGAAGAGAAACGAACAAAAGAAGTCTTATAATTGTCATTATATCGAGGGTTGGGTTGAATTCAAAAAGAAAAGAATCGCTAAAACTGTGGCCGAAGTACTAAATGGTAAACAAATCGGCGGAAAACGAAAACATAAATTTTATGATCAAATTTGGAGTATTAAATATCTTCACCGGTAATCACTTCTTCGACTCTTAAGTTAGTCTTTAATATTATCTTTAATTTAAGGTTTAAATGGAGTCATTTGGCCGAACAGTTATCATATGAAAAGGCTTTACGTCAACAACGGTTACGACTAGAAATAGGAAGAGCTAAGAAAGAGACCGCTTTTTATGAACAAATGGCTCTTAAATACAAATATAATAAACGGAACAAAAGTGATGAAACTAATGGAGAAACAAATGACAAAAGAAATTATAAGCAAAGACTTACCGATGAAACTATTCGTCAAAACAAATCCAACGATAATGACATCGATTTCGATCTTTTGTCAAATATTTTTAAATAAATGAATTTTCTTTAATTACTAAATGTTATAAAATTGTAATTATTTTTATTGAATTAAAGTTAGCCTTAAAATTGAATTAAACCCAAATTTATTTTCAAAGACATCAGAAGATAAACAAATTTATTCTTAAAGTATTATTTAAAATGTATTCAAATATTAAATTAAATTTCAATTCAAGTGCTGTCATCGATCATAGCTTCGACTTCATTTAGGGGTTCATCCGCTTCCATACTTGAGGCCGACCGATGTCTGTTTGTGCGGCCGTCTGTACTGTTTCTGCCGGCGTCTGTTGGGTCCAAATGAACGATTACTTCTTCGTCATCGTTTGCATACTGTTTGTCAATCACTTCTTTGATCTGATTGTTAGCCCCTTTGGGGTCCAAATCCATAGCCCAGGAAAAGTTCATAAGAGCTAAATGTGTGTCTCCCATCTTCTTATGTACCTTAACATTGAAATCAATTAATGATTGATCAAAGAATGATTTGAAACAAATGGTTTCACTTACTTTTCCTATAAGAAAATAAACGAGACTTTCTTTTGGCACAATTTGTTTGAGTTCTTCGAGTTCTCTGAGTGCCAATTGATGTCTATCGAGAGAAAAGTAAATGGATGCCCTGTGGAACTTACACAATGCGTTCTTTGGGTCCATAGATATGGCTCTATTCAAAGTCTGTAGGGCTGACTCAGACTTTTTGAGGGCGTGCTGTACGACTCCGATGTGACACATGAGAACAGGACTAAACGGACTAATATCTAACGCTTTTTTATAGTGAAGTTCAGCTAAAGAGAACTTCTCCTGTTTATAGTAAATCATTCCAATGCCATACCAGGCATTGTAATGTCGGGGATCTATTCTTGTGGCGTTTCGAAAGCAACTCATAGAGTGATCCATTTCGTCGGTTACCGCCAATTCATGGCCTAATAAAGTATAGGCGTACGCAAAGTCAGGTTCCACTTGAATAGCCCTCTGAAGGAATTTTATAGATGTTTCATGCTCCTTTTGTAGAGAAAAACAATTGCCGGCCACACACCAGGTCTGAGCCGAGTGCTTATCGAACTCAATCAGTTCCTGAGCTAATATTGAGAGCTCTACTTCTTTCTGAAGATGCCATAAAGCAGTACTAAAATACTCCATTCCTTGGAGACGATGCGGTTCTTTTCGATGGGCCTCCGAAAAGTATTTGACCGCTTCCTCGTAGTTAGACTTTTCAAAGTAAGCGCGACCTAAAGCGCAGAGAACCCAACCGGTGTTCAAATGATTTGGCGATAGTTTTTGGAAAGCATTAATCGCTTCCTGACAATGGAATTGTCCCAAATGTTGTAAAGCAGTTCCCAATTGTATCAAAAGGTCGAGTAAACCCTTTGCAGACTGTCTCTGCATTTTGATTCCCGTTTGAATCAACTCATAATTAGTTATCCCTTTGTTTAGCTCTGATTTATTCAATTCGTTTAATTCACTTTCTTTTTGTTGAGCGCTTGTATTCAAAGCATTCATATTTGAAGCGCTGTTCGTTCTTTTAGTTCGTTTGGTCGGAGTTCGGGGTCGGGTTATGATCTTAGTCTGGCCTTTGTTTGCAGTGTTCTCTTTAACAGAATTAGAGGAACTGAAGAGTCGACTGCTTCGACGCAAATTTTGCGACTGAATGGGCGAACCCGACATTTGGACAGTAGCTGATAAACCATCGGACAGTTGGTTATTGGAAATCTGTAGTTTAAATGCGTTGCTTCGCGTTGATTGAGTGCCAATAGGTTGTGCCGGTGGTAGTGTTTGTTGTATTTGTTGACTTCTTCTGGTGTGAGGTTTCTTTGCCTGGGATTCAGTGTCTAAAATGGAATGTCCTTTTATTGTATCCATACATTCATTCGTCTCTTTGACAGTTAGTGCTGAACCTTCTGTTAGAGGAAAAACACCGAAACAATGTCTGGCGTTAGGAGTGGTCTGAGAGTTAAGTAGACTTTTGTTGATTAGGTTTTCATTTTTAAGATTTGTATTCGATTTTCGGGTGACTTTGTTTTGATGAATGTCTTTGAGCTTCTGTGGGGCCAAACAAGTGGTGGTCACCCATTGATTATTCTCTGGAGTGATCACATCAATCACTCCAAATTCATTGGCAGACTTTATGACTGCAAAGGGGGAAGTGATCTCACACTTGGCTGTAATATTTTGCAGATGACTAGTATTGCAATAATTTTCAGATATTTTAGTATTCGTTATATTATTTGAAGAATTATTCGAATTAGAATTTAATAGATTTACTAATGGATTAGAGCCCAGACATTGGCTAAACTCGACATTTGATAAATTAAAGATTTCTTTGGGATCACATTTGGCCCCCAATTGAATCAGATTTTCATACGACGACCAGAGGAATGGATTCGCTTTAAGACTTTCGGTGTAATAATGCATTGCATGAGAATGTCTTTCAATTTTAGAGCAAATTTGAGCCAAAAGTTGAGCCGCAAACGAAACACTTTCTCCAAACACTTTTCGCAGTTCTTCGACATTAAATATAGTGTTCGAACAGCGATCAGATCTAAGATTTCCGACTAAAGCTTCTTCTGCTTCATTGAATTTTTTCAGATCCAGACAACAACGCGCTAACAATAGCTGACACTCAGCCGTCGGACAATCCCTCGACGAGAGTATAGAATAGGCGGAGTTTGACTTTCCTGAACGATAATAACAGGTCGCCAACAAATACAACGAATCATCTGATGATACTATTATTATATCAATCAATCAATTAATCCGTTTTCACTTAATTCACATCAATTATAGTTATTTCTATATATTTATGTCAATAATATAACTATATTTTAGTCTAAAAATGTTGGAAATTAGCATAAAATTTATGCCATAAATATAAACAAAAGCAATGAATAAATTTAATCATAAAAAATACATTATATTATATATTATATACTTTTAAGAACTCTTAATATTAAAAAAATGTCTCAAAATTTATCTTTGGTTTAACGGCAGAGAAGTGATAGGAATATGATATCGGATGAGATATGAGATCAATAAGACATGACATAAGACATACCCTCCGCGTGAAACCTTTCGGCCAAAAAGATGGCATCGCTATACGCGTAATGATTGAGTGCGAACCAAATGGTGGCCTAAATGTTAATTATTGTTACTTTAATGATGTTAATCGTGAAAAACCTGGTCTAACCTGAACCGGTTCGGTGACTATCATTTTGGATTTGGGGACAACTCTTTCATTAAAGTTAAGAGAAAACAATCCGTAAGTCATTTGCATTAATTTATCGTTTAATACAAAATATGGATTCAATTATTTAATCCTAATTAGAGATAATGAGTCACTTCTTAACTTACATGGATTACAGCCTTGACTACACTTTTGGTGGTCAGACTTCCGCTGATCCCAATGACAGACAACGAAGAGTTAGTTAACACTGATATTAGTTTTAATCTTTTAAATAAAACTTTAAATAAATTAATTTTTAATGAAAACAATCGGTGACCAAATCTTAAAAAAATTGTAATTTTGACCACCAATTGATTGATTATAAGATTTAAAATCAACTAAAATATAATTAAATAAATAAAATTCTTCTGATTTGTCTTAAAATTAATTTCTAATTTTGATTAAGAATTAAATGTTAATTGAATTATGCAATCAAATGATCTAATAGTCAACAAATGAGAGCCATATTTGCGTTCAAATCAATGGAAACAAAACAATAAGAATATGATTTCGTTCACAAATATTATAACGTTTTCTTCCCTTAATTGACATTCAGTTAATAAGAGGGCGACTCTTATATAAGACTTACTTATTATTCATTTATACGACTCATACCTTCTATAAGTCTCAAACTTAAGAATAATTCAATAAGTTTTTCCTTGAATTCATTTTAATTATTCAAATTACACTTCACTTTGACTACTAATAGTTTTAATTGAAATACAAAAATGAACATGCTAATTGTATTTGAAGAGTATTCAACTAATTATTATTTGAAATGTATT
>JAQFZM010002319.1:0-14095 GCA_034695785.1 Galumna obvia | reverse complement strand
TGGCCAACCAGTCCATCATTTGCATCTCCAGTTCAGTACAGACAGGACTCGCAATCTTAACATATAAGGGATAAATCAAATCATTCACTAAAACAATACATTTTATTCACTATAAAACCTAAATAAGGGTTACATAAAGGGTATGAGATTAGTATAATTTGGCCCTAACTATAAGTAAAAAGAACATGCTAATTTAGCTTGCTTAGTAAATTAGTGAGTTTAAATATCATAAAATGAGTGAAACAATTTGTTTGATTTAGTATTCAATTTATGAGATAGTTTATATAAAGTATCATGATCTAATTATACATATCTATTTATTAATGAAAATATTAATAATAACTGACCCACGAGAATCCAATACATGCAAGAGCACCAGAAAGCATATCTCCGAGAATTGCCGGATAAGAATTGGCGGTTGGATAGTATGCGTGAAAGTTAGGTGAGTGCCAGTGAGTCATCTGTTCAGTCAATTCAATTATAGATTAAATAATAATTAATTTAAAATTATAAAAAGTCTTCATTCCTGACAACACTTTATTAATTCAATTATAGAGTAAATTATACTTAGAATTAAAATCTGATCAAAAATTTCTATTTTTCCTCAAAAGTCATTAAATATTTGTCACACATTTTATTATTAATAGGTTGACTTCCGATTGCGAATTGAGAGGATGGCAAAAAAACATATGTATTTACCCTTGTAAAATAATTTTAATCTAACCTAGCACAAATATGAACTTGGTAATATCTGCGAGAGATTCCATTTACTTGACTTAAAGGGAATTTACTCTTTTCATTGTTCATAATGTGTGCCAAAAATCAATAAAGAAAGTACTCACTCCAGGCATAACCACTTTCTCGATATCTTTAAAAATTGAATCCCATTCTTCTCCATCTTCTGGAGGACTGTTCGGCACAAATTCTTTAATATACCCTGGTTGTACTGATGGTAAAACAGGTCTTTGTCTAACATTCTCAATATAATCAGCAATAAAATCAATAAGTTGCCTTGCTGATGATCGGAATTGGTTGGCATCCATATTAGTTACTTCTTTAATGAAAATATTGAACTAAAATATTCTTTGAAAATAAGTTTGAATTTTATTAAGTCTTTTCATATTTTATCGCTAATAGATATGAATTTATTTTATATCAGGGATGGCGAAAGGATCGAATCCTAGGGGGTATTTTGGCCAAAATACCCCCCCTAGACCAAAAAATGCCAACAGACTTAGTGTCTGTCCATAGACTCTAATGTTAAGTGTCCCAAACTTCTAGGGGGTTATTTTGAAAAATTTTCCTCGTAAAGGGGGTATTCCGAATACCCCCCTTTCCCCATCCCTGATTTATATTAATATTAATTATAAATATACCCTTGTATAATTTTTAAGAAATTTCCTTAATTAAATATTCAATAAATATAATGAAAAACTTATTAAATTTATATTTATTTTGAAATATATTTGTCATTAAAGCTATACTTCATTTCAAAATATAAATTTAATATTAATGAGTTTTATGACATATTTTTAATAAGTTTCCCTTAAATTCAAAGAGTTTTTATTTCCTTTATTACTACTACGTGATCATGTAAAGTTTCCTCAATTCAAGGTAAATCTTTGGAAGCCAACGTTTGCCTTGAATAAAATTACACTTGACTGCCATTTTAATGAACTTAGTTTTGCAGACATTTATGTTCAATAAACCTATCTAGTTCATAAAGAACAGACATTTATAAAAATGGCAGTCAAATGTATTTCAAAGTAAACATGTTAATAAATAGATATATAGATGTATATCTCCATTAGATATCTCTATCTGTATTAGAGCTCCACAAACTCTTGAAAATTAATGTACAAACCAGGTGAGGTAAAATAACTACCTTGGTTAGGTCATGTATGCGTGTAAAATTAGTTCAAGTCAGGTAAGGTCCGAAATTGTGTTGCCATAGCAACATATTATCCGCTATCATATAATTAATGATTAACTTTTTGAAAGTATCAAAATTGGTTAGAAATTATAACTTATAATGACCAAATTTTGTCCACTATTTTGAGTTTTAAACAATTGTCTGACTTTGAAGTATTGAATTATATTTTTAATAATTTAAATTATCAATTAATTAAAAACTTTATTAGTTAGCAAAAACAATTCCGGACCATTTTACTAGGGTCGGGTCAGGTCCGGTATTTTTTCTTTGCTAGATCAGGTTAGGTTCGGGTCAGGTATTTTTAAGCTTAAGTCAAGTCTACTTGGAGCTCTAGTCTGAATATTTAGATGATAATAAATTAGGTAATTTTTTTCTGACAAGTTTTATGTTGCCGTTATTTAAAAGACATCGATATCTCTAATAATAACAGTTCAATTCAGTGATGCCGGAGTAGTGCAAAATTTTAGGACATTTAGTGCGTAATATATGTGACATGTGCAAACACATTAAAGTTATTCATATGTTTAATGAATGAACATGGTCAATTCATACAATAATTATAATAAAATATATTACCCCCTATGCCCTACTCCGGCAACGCTGGTTTAATCAAAGGCTTAAATTGTGAGTGAAATCAATTTTAACAATCATAAGAATGACTGATATAATTAGGGTTTATTGACATCCTTTATTCTAGTGAACATTCCTTTATTTTAGTGTTTCCACTGTCATCTCAAAAGTCTCCTGAGATAACAATATAATACTCTATTATATTTATATGAAAGGTTAACATCAAAAGTGAATTTTTACACTAACTAAAACCTTTATAGATATTAATATACGATTAAGGACAAAACAACCCTCGGATGCTTATACCTAGATATTTTTTGAATGGATCAACAGATTTTAAAAAGGTTTCACTATAATTATCAAGAATAATTAAAGTTTATAAAAAATTAATAACAAAAAATTTGTATCATGATAAACTTATTTTTTACCTTTTAGAATTACTTTGAAACTTTGAAAAATTAAAAAAAGTCGTCATATTTGACCTTTTATTGTTACACGGTTTTGGTTTAATCAAAGAGTGTCCAGCAACAATGTTGTTTACTTTATTTTTCTTAATTGAAATATCATAAAATAAATGACCATTTTCAGATTTCTATAACAATAGGCTATCAGAATGCTCGGTTACAACCATTTTATTCAAACTAACAATGATCTTTTATTTGTTATCTGATTTCAACGACCTTGGTGGCATTTCAAACAGCCTCTTTTATTCTATCAGAAATATATAAAATTTTTAATTATTTATGTAGCAATTATATAAAAATTATCTATTAATTGTATATCATTAATATTATAAAATTTAAAGAAAAAATAATTATTTTATTTAATAAAAGTAGTTAAAAGTTAGTTGTTTACAAATCTTACGCATTAAAATATGAGCAAGCACAAACTGTATCCAGGAATTGTGTTTTGAATTAGATTTCATTTAGATTTTACTGAATAATGAAATGATTATTTAATGAAACGTTCCTCAAATGGAAGAACTCATTTTATTCAAAGCCTTACTTTAAACGTTAACATCATTTTTAATTTTATCGGAAAATGTGTTTAAATTATTGACTGAATCCAAGATATGTATGGAATCAGTAAACGAATCGTAATATATTTGGTTACGACTCCGAAGATGTTTATTCACGTATTCACTAAAAGAATATAATTTTAATCATTTCAGACATAAAATATGTGTTAAGAGTTTACCGAAATTCGTGTAATAAGTCTTCAAAATTTTGTACCACATAATAGATGTCTTGATATTTAAAGTCCTGATAGGTTTGGACTGCAGTCTTCTCGGCTTCAAATGCTCTTAACTCCGGTTTGGATGAAAGCGAGTGTTTTAGTTCACCATAAGATGATAAGAGTCCGGCGCCGTAAGCCTTAACTTCATTGCCTTCTTTGCAAAGTCCAAACTCGAAGGAATAGAAATATAACTGTAATTCAAATCATTATAAGTGAAGGAAATCAATGAATAAGTGTTTGAAATACTGTCGCTATTTTGTTGATGTCTTCATCAGAAGCACCCAAAGAGGCCAAACCTATTTCTTGTGAGAACTGTGCAAAAGCTGCAAGAACATTTTTAATATTAATATTTAACAATCTTAGCAGAATAACTGACCAGGATCAGCCAAAATAGGAATATGACCTATCAATTCATGGATACAATCGCTGTTAAGAATAATTCATTTGATTTAAAAATAAAAATGTTTTAACTCATTCTTACGGTTCTGGTGAGTGGTGTGGGTTTGATGGGTGTCTCACAAATTGAGTCGTTTGAAATACACGAAATGCAAGACTCGCTAAAAAGTCTCGAGCGGTCAACAGACCCGCTGCCGGTCGTAATGTAAACCCAGTCCTCCCTTTATTTAAAGAAATCGTTATAAAACAATTGTTATAATTTAGAGTTAATAACTTTTTAAGAACAGAGAGATATCCTGAAGTTGTGGTATATTATCGACGGCATATCCGCACTCTTTTTCTAGAAGACGAAAGACCTCGACATGTGTTCTACACGCGTGGGTCTCATAGAGTCCGACTAATTGTTTATAGACATAACCCCTGTATTTCAAACATTTTTATTAATTTTCTAATTAAAAGAATTAACACTTAATAGAGATTTTGATTTTAATTTAGAATAAGTTTCAAACTATAGATAAGCCCTTAATTTAAAAATAATTAAAGTATAGGAAAAGAATACAAACCACGTCTTTATTTCACTTTCAGTATATTTGATACGAGGAATGGGTTCTCCGCTAAACATTTAATAGTATTAAACAAAAGTTTAACATTAATTTAATGCTCACTATTTGTAATTGAATGCGATGTCAGTAATTAGTTTACGTCGAATACGATATTCTGGATCTGAATATCCCTATCAATGAGTGACATATTTTAGTTTCCTTTTGAAGAATTAATAAAAAGTAAGTGATAATTACTGGATGACTGTTATCTAGCTCAGGGTTATATTTTGTTATGAGATGATGACAATAGTCCAGTTCACTTATATGTCGTGGAAACCATAGATCTATTGAAGGGACAATAAATTATATTATAGTTTATATTAATTAACAAATAAGTGATGTTTAGGTTAACCCTTAACACCGATGTCATCCTCAGTGAGTAGAGTCATTTCAGCCCAATTGATTTGAGTAAATAATTTTATTAAATTGATTAAACCATTACTCGTTATATTCAAAGTGAGGAACAAATCAAAACATTTCTTGTTTTCCAATGATTTTCGAGTTTCCAAGTGTTCGACATTACCCTTACATGTCTTACATTTAACATAAATATGGTTAAAGTTATTGTAATTTAATTTTTTTTAAAATACTTCAATTATACGAATAATTTTATCCAAAGCTTTAAATCCTTCGTCTTTTAGTTTAATCAAAATATTTGATGGTTTGGGAATCAATGAGTCTCTGAACTCATTTTCAATATTTATCTAAAATTTTTGCAAAAATTATAGTTTTAATTAAAACAAATAAGAATTTTCTCAAATGACCTCTTCTTCAGGCAGAAGATGATTTTGTGATGAATCTCTATTTTCTTGTTGCAAGATGAGTTTAGGTTCTTTGTTTTTGATAGATTCAGACATTTTTTCGCTCACAAGAGATCTTCTTCTTGAAGAATATCCGTTCTAACAATTAAAGACAATTTTGTTTTGTTTGAATAAATTGTGAAAAATAAAACACTTATTTATAAATTTGTAATCTTGTTTAGTTTTCAAAGAGTATCAATGAAAAATATTTAAAAAATCACCTTGACACTAATATATTACTACTTCACATATTTGATATTTAGTTAATAACGAATTAAATCTTTTTTCTAATTTGAAAAACTGTAAGACTTTTTTATTACTCTTATTTTAATTTTATGTTTCAAAATATATTTTGTTTTGTTTGAATAAATTGTGAAAAATAAAACACTTATTTATAATATTTTATAAAAACTGTAATTAAAATCACAATTTAAGGTAAAAGAAGAAGAAAGGGGGTTTCCCTGGTATTTCTTAGCACCTCCTTACAATTGAGGCAATTCTTCATATAATCTAAGATTTTGGCCAAAAGTTTAAAATATAATAAACTCTTTAATATCTACATTAGAATTGAATATTAATTTATTTCATAAATTATTTTTAAATAAATTAATATTTAATAAAAATATTATTTGACTTTGAATATGTTTTAGAGGAAAATTATTGAAAATATTACCAAGGTTTCCTTTTTCTTATGTCCAAAATCTAGATAGAGTTTACGAAAGTTTTGTCCTGAATATGACTTTGAAATCAATTTTTGGCACTACTTTTTTTTCATTGGATTGTATTAAAAATCGGTACTGATTCTCACTGTAGAAGCACAAATCAATTTACCTAGGATAACATGTTAAAATTATTAAACTTTAATTTCACTAAAAAATTTTATTTTATTAAAACAATTAATTTTATTCAATACGTTATTATGAATTATATTATATTTTTGAGTCAATCTTCCCTAAATTTAAAAAAAGAGTTTATTATATCCTTGATTAATTTTATTATATGATCATGGAAAGTTTTCTCAAATCAAGGTTATTACTTGGAAGCCAGCATTAACCTTAAATAACCCTATTTCAAAGTGAGCATAGTCATTATCATGTTATATATTTATTATATTTGGTTCCTAACACATCCTGATATAGCGAAGTTTTCATTATATCAAGGATCGTTATAATGAGATTACACTGTATTTTATAATCAAAACTTTGAGGGTTTAATAAAAAGTTGAGAATTATAAGAGAAAAAACATTATATTAAATAATATCAGACTTGGCCAAGGGGTATACCCTACATTAGACCAAAAAAACTCAACATAACTAGTACTTTTCCATCGACTAAATATTAAAGGTTTCAATATTTAACATGAGCAAGCACACAAAACTTATTCATATAAATTATTATTAATAATGAGCAAGGAAGGTACATATTAACAAAAAGCTTATATTATTACAATTGACTTAGAATTGATGAAAAATACTAAAAAATATGAATGAAAGAGTAAAATAAATGTATTACTAGCCGTCAAGGCTATCACTATGGGCTCGATAAGATTAGGAAATATAGGATAAATATTTATAAATATTATTGCGTTTTAATATTGACGGCTAAACCTGTGGACACACACTTGTGGACAACTTTTAATTAAATTCAAAACCTATTAAACAAATAATAGTAAAAGTAAGTCATTAAATAAATAATTAATTCATAGTCTATACTTTATTACAGTCACACACCTTTACGCTGAACCAATAATTTTAATTATTAGATTTATTATTAAATTTTAAATAATTTTAATTTCTTAAACTCAACTCATCATGTTGCAATTAAAAGTACCAAGGTACCATACTGAAATATAATCTAGTAAGAAAATAATAACAGAAGAATCGAATGAACACACACAATGTTTAAGGCCATAACCAAGCTGAGATGATTTGAAATAACAGAAATAAAAACGTGGATATCAACATGAACAAACTAGGACTGACTTTAACCCTAAATAATCATGCTAAACCAATAAATGAAACAAGGTAATCTAGGTGTCACATGATCTCACATAAAGCTACCTTGGTCATCGCACACTAACTAAATAAAAATGTTTACCTAACCTAGCTCATAATTAGAAATAAAAATAGTTGTATAATTCTTGTTAAAATTATTATAATTTAATACTAGTATTATTATAAATAGTATATAATGGAAAAATAATTTTAAGTAAATGGTTTAAGGTAAAGAAGTGTGACTAGGGCAGAATGGCGTTCAATACAAGGGTCAACTATTTAAATAAAATGAAAAGTAATTAATAATTACTAATAGGTTAACAATGAAATGATAGATAAAACTAAAATAAACTGTGTAGACTGGTAACTTTAACTAACTTGATGCCTTGGTGATGTCATGTTACATTATGATATTAACAAGATAATAGAATACAGGATAACCCGTTTATACAGCTTACTCCAAATATATTATCAAGAAAATGTAAAAATAATTAGCTTTGAAAACCAACCCATGATAAATCCTACAATAAATATTACATTGATGAAAAATGGTCTCGATATCTATTTATAATTCTTAATGAAATAACCTAGATGAAATAGTAATTATAAGTCTAATCAATGAATACAGTCGAACCCTCTTATAATAATCAATTTATAGATAAATTAATATCTCGGTTTTATTTCATAAATACCCTATTTTGGGAATGGTATTTAGAATTTTCTTTTTATCTCCTTTTAAGGACATATTTTTAAATGAATTTCAATCAAAATAAACATATTATGACTACTCATTTGTAAAACATTGATTTTTTTAATATTTTAAAAGAATTTTAAATATTTTACTGATTTAAACAACTTTTAAGTTCACATTAAGAGGTGCTGTGAATACTATACGGCAGAGAGTGGCAAAACGTTCTTTATAGAACTTTATTTATGTTAAAATTATCAAAACTGGTTTTTGATAAAAATTTAAATCCAAACATTAAGTTATTAATTTCTAAATAATGAGTTCCAATTACTTCATTGTTTTTACAATTTAATCAAACTTTTTTATATACTTTATTAATTATTTTTGAAATATATTCCAATAAAGTTTTTTTTATAATTAAATTTAAGCTAAATTAGTTTGACTCACTAAATATTAGCTTATATCAAGAACGAGCTGTATTTCCAACTGCTTAATAATTGTAACGTTTAATGTTAATAGATTTTATGCATATGTGAAGCGAACTTCTATGGCTCTCTAAAACTTCTGCCACTCTCTGCTATACGGGACCCAAGAAATGTGTTCACATTTAAATAAGAAGTTTTTTCACATTAAGAGTTTTTTTATTATGTATTTTGAATACAAGTGATTCGGATTTTTCGTTCAGTTTAAGAGTTTTTCACAAAAAGAGTGTTTCACATTTGGAGTGTTTAGTGCAATATATTTCACTCCTTGTGAACTAAAATGGTATCATTGTGACTTGTGGCACGACTAAAGGAGTGGGTGATTCTGATTTTGAAGACAGTCATATAAATTACCAAATTAAAGGTTTAAATATAAGTCAAACTAATCAAAGTTTTGAAAAATATCTTTTATTCGATTTAAAAAAATTAATAAATATATTAATTACATTTTATATCGAATAACTACTTAATTGTGATTCACTTAGTTTTTTGTTTAATATTCAGTTGTGTATCGTTTGTACCATTTGTACCTTGTTCATTATGTTTTAAAAAGATATCGACAATATTAGTAAATGGACTCTCTATGAGAAGATAGAAGACTACCGCCAATGGAATGTCGTATATTATATCAATTAAGGAGTTTTCAAACTATAAATATATTTCAAAATTAATTTTTTTTAAAAACATTTGTATAAATTTTTACCAAACGTTTAAAAGACATTTCATAAGTAGTTCTGAATGAAAACATTCGGTGATATATAACTAAAGAATGTAATAAATAAATGCCGAACGACAGTCGGGCTAAGGGTTGAAAACCATACCAACACAATAGGTTATTAAACCATCCTGGTAGATTTATATCAGGAATTATGGTTATTACATACATGTATATTAGGTAAACATACCGGCTCTTTGTGTAGAACAGGCAAACAAAACCCAACCGACACCCAAAGCAAAGGATAATTTTCCAATTGTATGCCATAAGAGAGCACTTATGAGTGGACCCGATTTGTCTAATCTCCAGAAAGTGCTGAACCAAAAATAAACCGAAATAATAGAAATGATTGATAACAACCAAAATATATTTTCTTGAATTCGAGTGAATCTAATATTTTTGAAACGAATAAAACCGAATCCAATGCCCACTAAAATACTGACCAAATATACTATCGGAGAGAAATGATAAAAGATTATTGACTTTGAAGTTAAAGGTATGGCTGAATCCAAATCCCATAATAGAAGATAAGGAGGAAATCCAAATAAATGTGGAGCCATGGTAATGACCATGCTCATTATTATTGATATTAATAATGTATAAATTCCGAGATTTTGTTTTCTAAACAATAAAATCACAAAAAGTGGTGAAATTGTAGTCAATTGGAATAACGCGGATAAAAACCATACAATGAGTTGACACTAAAATTCAATTTAATATAAAATTTAATTAAATTATAAATATTTGAAACTTTCATAACTTTCATAACTCACGGGATTAATAAGAATATTATTAAATAATAAACCGACCGCTAATAAAATGGACGGGTTTTTACAACTATTGCTTACAATATTAACCCCTTCTTCCCAAAGGGGTCCGCTTCCAGTCAATGGATATAAAAATACGAATAGAAGAGAACCAAAACATAGGAATAAGAATCGTATATAACGTTGGAATATAAAACCAAAATAATTGAAGTGACCCTTAGTTTTCACTAATTTTCTTAACATTCCGTATGAGAGAAGAAAACCACTAAATTTTTTTAAAAATAAAACAAGCTTGCTATTATTAATTTTTTATGCATTTTTATAGTTATACCTCAATACAATAAGTATATCCATCGGTAATGGATTTCTGGCATAAATCATACTTTTATTCTCAAAGCCTTTGTGTGCAAAATCACTGAACAGCTTTTTAACTGATGAATTACCATGGTGAGCCACAAAAAGGAATTCATGGGCCAAATGGGCGTTAATTACCATAAAAAGTCTTATTGTGTCAAAAGCAGCGAATCTGTCGTTTTTGGCAAAAATTTTTCTAATGTTTGTCTTCAATGAAAACGAGTCTAAAATTATTAGTAAATTATTTGATTTTCTTTCGCCTCTTTTGACGAAAAACTCATAACAAGTGCTTATAATTACAATAAATGTAAGTGAAGTCAATATTATTCTATAAATAAGAATAAGATTTTCAATAAAATTATAAATGAATAAAATAATATCTTCATTACATTGATATCCACTGAAAAGTATCTAGTTCAGCATTTTGTTCTCGAAAAGTACAGCTGTGCTCTAATTTTAATGGCGTTATAACTTAATAAAAAAAATTTTTTTTTTCAAAAAAAATGGTTTTAAGTTTAATATAAAATTTATAGATTAATAAATAACAGGGATGACGAAAGGGTCGAGTCCTAGGGGGTATTTTGGCCAAAAATACTAACAGACCTAGTGTCTGTCCATAGACGTTAATATTAAGGATCCTAAACTCCTAGGAGGGGGTATTTTGAAGATTTTGACTCATAGTGGGTATTCCGGAGAACACCCCCCTTTCGCCATCCCTGATAAATAACTAATTAAAAAATTGTTTGAAAAGAGTTAACTCTCAAGTAAACTCACATTTATTTAGTATTTCTTCGATCTCTTGTGGAGAACAAACGGAAGGAATACAAATCCCTAATCTATATATCGTTCCGTTCCATAGATTAAGGAATTGACTTAAAGCTTCTTTTGTGGATAACTTATACAATCCATTTGTTTTCATTAGTTTTGACCACAAATTTAGTACCCGCTCTCCCTCTTTAAAGGAGTTCAATGAAGGAAAGGGTAGTTTTACTTTTAAAAGACAGTATTTTCCCCTAAAATGATTGTCATATATTTGTGGAGTTTTAATATCGAGACACTCATCAAATTCACCAAAACTCGAATGAATGCCTTCAATAAAACCCGTCGGAGGAAAACGAGCCGTTGAGTCAATAACTGTTTGCAAATTATATTTAATAATACATTGAATTTGTTTTAAAAATTATAATATATTCTAAATATTTTTGATTCTAACAAACATTTGACTTACATTTTAAGGCCCAAAACTCATTGTTTTTAATTGAATTATAAATTAAAGTCAAAGCACTCAAACATTGAGCGGAGAATCGGATATCAGTTGAGTTCAGAACTTTAGTGAACTCTGAAATAGGATTTACAACAATTTTGATGACATTTTCAAATGTTTTACTAATTTGATTGTCATTCAAATCTAAAGTTCATTTATTATGGTTTAGAAAGGATATAATTTGTTTATAATTACCTTGTTCAAATTTATGAATTACTTCATTTATTAAATTATTTAAGTCATTCTTTAAATAACTATTGTTTTGAAAATTGTATTTATTTTCATTATTAGTTAACTGAGAAAAACAGATTTGGATTAAAACTATAAACAATAAAATACAAAACTTTTGATTCATTTCTTATAAATGTTTAATAATGAATGAAACATAACTCAAATGAAAATAATTTCAAATAATTATTATTAATATATTATTTAAGGAAAACTCTGCAATTTAAATACAGTCGAAGACCGATAGTGTTTACCAGTTCGGGGATGAGGATTTAGTTAACTTCAGGGATGGCGAAAGATCGAGACTCTAGGGGGAGTGGTAGGGTAGGGTATTTTGGGAAAATCCTAGGGAGTATTAGGGTAGGGTATTTTTCAAAAATAACTAAAACGTCTATTTTTGCATTATTAAGCTTTTATTGCTATTTTAGGCTATTTAAAGGTTATTAAGTACTATAATTATCATTTATACAAGCCACTTTACTCAAAAAGCTATATTTGCCAATTTTTAACTGAAAAATGAATTTTTGGGCAAAAATGGCTATCAAATATCGATAATTTTGATAAGAAATTTCAATATAAACGATATTTAACTCAAATTATTGTCAAAATTATTAATTTTCTTTAAATATTTGCCAATTTTTTTTTAATTTTTAAAAAATCGGACCCAGCGCTTCGCGTTGGCCCCGATTTTCTAGGGTTGGGAGTCCCATTTCTCATTTTTTCTAGGGTGGGTATTTTACCAATTTTAGCCTCATATGAGGGAATACCGGAATACACCCTTTCGCCATCCCTGGTTAACTTTATTGGTTAGTTAACCATATCAGTCATTTTATAAATTAGAGTTTTATTTAATATAATTGGTAATTACTTATACAATGATATATAATTTAATAACTATTTAGTAAAATATTGAGATTTATCTATTGATATAATTAAAATATTATTTGTTTAACCATTCTCAATAAGAGGTGACATTTATTCCACCAAAAATTTTTGAAAATTATTGAGACAACTTGAGAAGAGTTAATCTGTTTACCATTTGTAATCATAAATTAAATCTTTCTTGTAATTTCGATATCCATCTCTTTAACGATATCAATTTATGATAATTTTCTTGATTTAAATTATCTCTAATTTTTGAAAAAATATTTTTGTTTACACCATTGGGTATTATTTACATATAATTTTACAGTTTGTTCTTAACAAATGCTTCACCATATCGGTTACTTAACGCTATTGGTTGTTAACCATATCGATATCTATTTACATACATTAACGGTTGTTTGTACTCGGGGATTCATAAATGATTAACACTATTGGTTAGTTAATCTTAGTGGTAGTTAACCATATCGGTCTTTCACTGTATAAATAATTTTTTAAAAAGGCCATTGAAAATAATATATAATTTTTTGATGATATCCTTTTATTTAATTTTTAATCGAACTCAATGTAATATTTATAAATAACCTTGTTCAAAATTGACATTAGATGTTTTCACAACAATATATTTCCCGGCAAATTCTTAAGCAAGCTAGATCATATCATAATGTAGTGTTGCTAGTAAAGCTAAATCATTTTAAACCATTTATAATTATTCTATATTTATTAGAGAATTTATAATTAAATACAAACTTTAGTTTCAAGGATTATATAAATAATATTATATTCTAAGAATGAGTTACGAAACTTAAATAATTAGGTTTATAAGTGTGAAGGCATTAAAATAATTATGAAAAACAAATTGAACTAGAACATTATATCATGCCAACTGTGCACAGTTATATTGATTAGACTGAATATTAAGTGAACATAAGTAGAGCTAAAAACTAAAGAGTTATTGATTAATAACAACTACAATATTTTCATTTTTTAACAGGATATTAAGTTTTTTTTGAATAAAAATTCTTTCAAATATTACTTGTTAATATTTATAAAATGTTTACAATTCATATATTCGAGTTTTACAGTGAAAACGAATTGAAAATCATTTTACCGCAAATGAAAATCATCTAGGTTTAAAGAGACGCAAATGTAATCGATTCACCGCAAATGAAAATCATTTTTAT
>JAQFZM010002318.1:0-14096 GCA_034695785.1 Galumna obvia | reverse complement strand
AAGATATGTCGATGACGACGACCTTCACTTACACTTAAGAAGAGAACATTTTTATTGTCATTTTTGCGATCCGTCCGCTATTAAACACTTTTATGGCGATTATAATGCTTTGAAAGAGCACTTCATATCAGACCATTTTGTTTGCAAAGAGTGCGATACAAACGACGAATTTACAAATAAAGAGTTTACAAATGCTTTCCGAAGTGAAATTGATTTGCAGATTCATATCACACAATTTCACTCTCAAAATATGAGTAAATCTGATCTAAAGAAAGCAAAAACTTTTGATAACAGACAGCAAACGAAGAAACAAATTAAAAAAATGCAAAACAATGAGAAGGAATTCAGACTTAGACAACGACGAGACAACAAATGAAAACTCTTTACCCCTTTCGAGCCCTTCAATATGTTTATATGAACTACACTTAATAATATTTTGACTCATTTTAACCATTTCATTCTTAAATATGAATCTAATAGTAAATTATTATATAATTTAACACTAATTTTATGATTTGATGTATTAATAATTAATTTATTCATTGATTATTCAATAAATATTAGCATTAATTCAATGACTAAATCTCTGTTTGGAAGTCGAGTGAAAGTTTGAATCGATTTTAGTATTGATGTGGAAATCTTTGAATTGCATTTGAAAGGCTTCTTCGCCCAACTCATAGTCCTGACAATTGACCGCTTCGTAAACAACAACATTCGAGTCGAGTATAAGTCGAGGAAATTTGTTTACCTCTAAATCAGTTGTGCTGTGAATACAAAATTTGTTTGTTTGGTCCGAATTCTCATTCGTTTCATACATTCGATAATTTAATGAATTATTAAAACTTTTCTCTTCTAATGATTTATAACAAGAAAACGGATGAAACTTTGAATTAAAGTCATTTTCTCTCTTCTGTCAAAAATACAAATAAATAATAATTCGATTCATTTTATTTTTGACTCAAAAACTAACAAAAAGTGGAAAATCCATAGAATTTTGAGAATATTCTGATTCTATTTCTTCAATGAATTCTTCTGCGAATTGCATATAATTAGAGGCCGTTTCACATAAATTAGAAGAAAGTCTGAGCTATTAATTGAATTTTGTTTTTATTTCGATGAAAATTCAATAAAAAGGACTCACTTTTGCGAATTGGCATATATCTGTCTGAACTGATTGGTCTCTCACTGAATATCTTTTAGAAACTCCATTAGAACTGAGTTTTATAGACAATTGTTTTATTGATTTGAATTCATTACTCATTAAATCAGTCAAAGAATCGCTGCGAATATCTTTTGAATTGTCTCCGAAGTATTTTTTGTTTAAATCTTTCTTTAAATCTGTTTTATAGAAATCATTAATTGATTTGAAAGGTTTAAAGGCAGGTCTCAAAGGATTTGTCGACAAATTTCTTGTGATTGAAGTAAATTTAGTTAAGGGCAGTTTTAGTGGTTCTAACAAAATAAAAAATCATTAGTTTTCACACTTTTCTACTTTTATTCCATACTTTCGTTAAATTCCATCCGAAGAATAAAATTGTTTTCTGAAAGAAATCATTTAAATTAAAAACGAATAAATGTTTTATAAAATCAAATTAGAAGAACGAGACTAACATTTGTTAAATATATTTTAGTCTTATTTTAATAATAAAAAATGAAAGAAAAATTTGTTGGTTTATTGGACTACGATTTGATGCTTTACTTATAATTTTTTGTGTTTGAATGGTAACAAAAATTTTTTCAATTACTGTCAAAATCGAAAGAAAACTATTTTCTGAAACGATAAGACCTTTTATATTAAAGAGTCGAGTATTGAATATTTATATATCATTTATATTATGTGAGGGATTACTGCAAAAAATAGTCGTCTCCTTCGATACAAAATTGAAAATAGACTCAAGTCTTTGATATCAGTTCCGATGTATTCCATTCTCACTTTCATCTAAACTCTGATTTTTATGATTCATTTCCAAAACGCAGCAAAATATTCAACTTTTCTTATGTCAGATAAGTTTTTGGTTTACAAATAAGAGATTTGAACTTTTATTAACAAAAACTTATTACAAATAGTTCTGATATTTCTAAAAATCAGACATGGACAAAGGAGCCCACCTCAGAGGATATTAGGTGAGGGTAAACCCCCTTGGGAGCGGTCTTTGGCTATGTCTGATTATATGATGTAAAATAATTTTCAATTTGTTAAAACATTTGATCACATCTTTTGGTTTTCATTTAATATTTTAAATATTTTAATTAATTTGAATCAATTCGTTACTAATGATTACAATTTCTTCATTTTCCGGGAATTATATGTCGATATAATGAAAGGTCATTTCAAAGTGTAGGTCTATTTTCACTTCAGGTTTAAATCTATTTTTGGGAAAACTAATACTTTAGGTAAAGTTTAGGATATAAAAAGAATACTCAATATTCAGATTTATTTAATATAAAAGAATAAAATATTAAATATTTAAGAAAAGAAATATTTTAATTTTCAATAAAATATTCGTTAAACAAATAATTCAGTGATTCTCTCAAAGAATACTTTTCTCTAAAACACATCTTTAATACTAACAGAACTAAGAAAATGTTTGTAAGAAAATGTTTCAATAATATTGTGATCATATTTCTGAATAGACTTTAAATTTCTGTAATTTAAGAGTTATTACAATAATTTTTAAGATAAAATTAATTGAATGTAAGCCCAAGTCTTTAGGGAAAACATAGAGAGAAAGCATATCATTAGTTTATATACTTTGATATATAATTGGATGAGACTATCAAAAGATCAAACATTGTGTTTATAGCCATTAATAATATTGAATTTGAGTGGATTACAAATAACATCATTGATATTAAAGCGAATATTTGTCGACAGATATAATATTAATAAATATTAATACAAATAAGTAATGTTTGCAAACATTAAATACAAATTTTTGGTAAATTTTTATTTATATAATTAATTCCTTATTTTTTATAAAAATTCATATCTTTCAAAGTTTTTGTCACTTTAGAGGGAAAAGGAGGAGAGGGATAGAGAAGAGAGAAAAAGGATAGAGGGAGAGATATAAAGAGAGGAAGAGCCAAATTGGATGTCAACAAAATGATAACATTTAAGCAAATGTCAGTCTCTTCAGTGAATTAAATACAACTAAAGTTTGAGAATATATTCAGGTGAAGTCAATAAATTAGAGATCCATAATAAATAAAGAACCATTAATTTAAAACAACTTTTATATAGAATCTCTAAACTTGAAAATATTGAAAAACTGAATAATTATTAGAATATATTTTATTCATTGAACTTTTCCTAAATTGTTTTTAATGAATATATTTTGGTTGAAAATATCGAAAGTCATCAAAATAACATAATAAACAAATTTCATAATAGACTCAAAGGTATAAAAATTTAATTTAGACTTTAGTTAATTACTTTTTTAGTTAACTTAAGTAAACATAAGCTATACTTTATTAAAGTTAAAAAATATTATTAATTAAAATTATTTAATTTAAATTGAGTTTAACTTAAATTTTTAAGTCAATGAGATTTTTATTGATTAAAACTCTTAATAATTTAAATGTTATTCAAAAGTGAGAGTCTTTACTCTATTTTCATTTATTTCTTCATTTTGTCAGAATTTTTGTCGGTTCGACTAATTTTTTTCATTTAAATCGTATATTAAGTGAGTCTTATTGTAGGGATGAGTTGCAAACCAGTGGTTGAGAGCTCTCATTATTATTTTTATAGGATATATGGGTTGTGTTGTCATAGAGACGACAGAATTCTGAATCCAGAGCTCAACTGTTGGCAAAATCGCATTTCAATCCCAACATCGGTGAGAATCAGACCGTCAGACAGTCAGACACTTTCCATTCACGTGTATTAATATTAATCCTAATATATTCTAAGATCTTATTAATGACTTTAACAACAGATCCCATCAGAACTTATATTTTAAATTAGTTTTCAAAAGTTTATGTCAATCCATAAAAAGGTAAGAGTTTTGATGAATAAATCATTTCATTTGTTAACCTATAATATGATTATATATTTCTAGAAATTTATTCATTCGCTAAAATAATAACAATAATTAAGAAACTTATTATAATTTAAAGGTTTAATGCATTTAATGTTTGATTCAAACATTTAAGAAATTATTTCCTTTAATCAGTTTATTTTTAAATAATAATTTTAATTATAAAAATTATTAAAATTAATATAAATTTTACATTATTTTTGATAAATTTGTCAAAAATATTGATATTTCAAAAAAAACTTGAGAACAATTTTAAGGGTAAATCTCTCTCTCATTGTTTTTAAAGATCTTCAAAGAGAAAACAAAATATTTTACTAATATTTTATATAAGTATCTGAAAGGAATAAATTATCGATAATTGATTGTCTCAGATCATTGAGTCAATATGTTGACCAATGGATTACTTTTTCAGGTAAATTATTGGTTTTGATGTCGATTTTGTATCTCATTATAAAAAACATTAGTACTCTTCTAATGAAAAGATGTTTAAGAGTTTCTTTACTTTCTTTTTAAGTCCAATAAAATAGTAACAATCAATTAAGAGCTCTGAACTTAATTGTTTGAAGGCATGGATAACACCTTTTCATTATATGACATAAAATTCATTATCTTATGTGAAATAATTATTTACTCTAAATTTAATCAATTCTAAGAAAACATTGGAGACGTTTAATGAATATATTAAACAATTAAATAGTTTTCAATATTTATTTTATAAGAAATTAGAATTAAATTTACGTCAATTATAAAAAATAATGAAATGTTACTGTTTTTTGTGTAAAATTTATTAAAAATATTTGTTTTCATTTTTAAATTAAAAACAAATTTAATCTCAAAATGTAAACATAAAAATCTAAAAAATTGAGCCAATATTTGAAAGGAAAAATTCTGATATTCTAGACTTCAGGCAATTCGTGTTTTTTAACATCGATTGAAGTTTTGAATAATCTTTAAAAGATTTTTGAAGATTTTATTTGATTCGATCACTTATTTAGTATAAAAATCACTAAATTTTATTGAAATAAATATTTGCAAATAAGGGTTTAACTCAGAATAAAAGAAAACATTTACTCAATATTTATGATTAAATAGTCTTCGTTCACAATATAGAACCAAAAATGCAGTCATTTTATTATAGAATATTTTTTAAATTTGAGCTCAAAATTTCAAAAATCTTTAAATTTTCAAAAAGAATATTTTCTAAGTATCTTGTAAGTATTAATATTGTTTAGATTAAGTTAATTGAGCAAGGGAAAACATGAAATGGATGCAGCAGATACAACAAGTAGGCAATATTTTCTATTTCTTTAAATACTGGAACCAAATTCTATTCTTCTGTAAAATAATTGTTTAGATCTCAATCTATTGTTTGAACATTAAATGATTTCCTCAAAATTGAATTAATTTTAATTCTTTTCATTTAAATACTATTCTCTTTCAAAAATCCACTCTATTGAGCCAATGATCTCCTCTCTCTCTCTCTCTCTCTCTCTCTCTCTCTCTCTCTCTCCCTCTCTCTCTCTCTCTCTCCCACACCCACTCCTACATACACTCACATAACAAAAAATTGAAAATAAAATTTCGTTATGAAAATGTAGTGTTTGTGAATCGGATGTAAAAGAAGTTTCATACAAATAATAAGATAAAAGTATTTGATATATAAAGGCTCACAAATATCTATCAATTTTCAAATAATCCATTCGTTGACATCATTTTTATTTTATTCATTTTTTGTCAGAATTCTTATATTTATTATAAAATGAGAGGAATTCTATTCTCTTTTTAGAAACTTTAAGTAGAGTTCAACTAAAGTAGCGTTTAATCATTACATTCTCTTGTTAATAGTCTTTAAATATCGCTAATATCTCATCCTTGGTATGAGGAACATTAATCAAGATAACTGTAATTCTTATTTGTCAAAATAAAAGTCATTTATTTGTTTCATTCATAAAATCATTTTTCTTCTCTTCTTTGAACGAAAGAAATTTTATTGATTTTAACAATTAGTCAGTGGACAGACCTTTAGACAGACCTCTAAACAGAGTATTGTCCAAATGAATAAACTTTTCTATTCCCTAATACTCAATATAACATAACTCTCACCAGAATTAATATTATTATTAGTTTTTTGAATTTATCGCAGAAAATAAATTGACTTTCATTCACATGTATTTTAGTATATAAATTGAATAAAGCCAGGGTCAAATATGTGTCAAAACCTAGATAATTGAATTCTTAATTGAATTATACTATTCTTTAATTAAATTCCAAAACAATTATTTATTCTTATTCATTCAATTCTTGTTTATGTTTATAGTCTTTTTATTTTGAAAATAAAAGTTATTTTAATCGTAAAACTTAATAGAATTCGTTAACAAACAAAAGACTAAATCAAACGCTTTTTCTTTTGATTTTTTTTCTCTTTCGATGACAAATACTTTTCAGGAAATTATTGAAGCGTTCGATTCATTCAATTCAGAGAAATTATTGAAACCAATTCTCTTGAAATCACTTTTTATAAAAACATTAAATTCAGCGAAAAAATAGAAATCATTGAATTCAAGTTTAAATTATTTGAATCATCAGTTTTTGCTTAAATCCATTTCACTCTTTTTATATATTCATTCAAAACGATTATAAATAATTTACTACAAAAAAAACTTATCAAGTTATTATATAAAATGTTTAATGTTATATAAAATATGTTTGTAATCTAAAATTCTTTAAATGTTTTGATTTAATTTAAAAATTCTTATATTATATTTATTTATTTACAATTTTAAAAAAATATTTGTGTGAAAAATGTCAAAATATTATCAAGGATAATCTACTAATTTATTAAATTTTATGTATTTCAATCATATTCTTAATTATTTTAACATTTTTAGCTTAAAAAGTAATTGAAAATTGAAAATAAATTGAAAACTTAATAATTGAAAATTTAATATATAAAGGGTTCCAAATGTGTTATTTTTTAATTCAAAAGTGAAGACTATTTTTTTAATAATAGATTTTTAAAACTAACCAAGTGCACAAAATGAACGATAACCCCATTTGAAGTTTGTTAAATGATATATTTCACATCAAAAGATACTCTATTTCATTCGATTTTGGAATAAATTAGAAGATTTTTGGTTAAATCATTTAAACAAAATATTAAGACGAGGTATAAGAGGTCGTCCAAAGTTGGAGTTTTGAAGTATTTTTATTAAAAAACTAAAACAATTAACAGAAACTGATTTTACAGAGAAAATCCTTTAATATTGAATAGATTATCCAATTTTAAAACAGTTTAACCATTTAAGAATGAAATTTTAAAACAAAGAGAAATTCAGCAAGTTTAATTTAGTAAATAATTCATATTTCTTCAAACTATCAACAATAAGCTTTGCAAAAAATACCAAGTATAATTCAAATTTCTCAATTGTTTTTAAAGTTTTAGGATTTAAGAAATTATTTCAGCAATTTTTGAAATGTAAAAAAGTGTTGATGAAGTGATGCAACACTTGGTTTATGGAAATCTTTTTATGTAAAATTATTTTAACCAATAGTTTTTGAATCAATTGAAATATTTGAATGACTCTTGCCATTTTATTGCAAAAAATTCATTTGTTTTATATTGCCAAGTTGCTTCAAAATAAGTTGAATAAATTATGAGAATTTTTGAAAAATAATTATTTGTCTAATAGGATAACCCATTTTCAGTTACAGATTGTGGGGTAAAATCAGTTTTGTCAGGTGCTATAAAACTCGATTGGGGAGGAGTCAGAGGAGTGTCAAAGTGGCAGTTTTGGACTAATTTTCTCAAACAAATTATAAAAGATACAAATTTAATTTAAGTGCCAAAAAGACTATATTTAGGAATAATAAATGTTAAAAAGAAAGACTCTCTAACTTAATTTTATCATGGAAAAATTACATATGCTATTACTATAAGGTTTTATAACTATTTTTTAATTTTTTTATGTCAAATTAAAAAGTTATTAATACTAAACAAAATATCAAAAATCATGAAAAGTCTATCATCAGGGATGGCAAATAGGGGGGTATTCCGGAATTGGAGGCAAGAATTTTGTCTAATGAGAGTCTATTAAAAGAATAGTTTTTTGTTCTTTTGTTTGAGATTCAGAAATACTCCAAAATAAAAAATTGTGTTTTTGGACAGAATTTAAAAGATATAAAATAGAGGAAAACCTCATAAAAGGACTCTGAAGTCGGTTTTTGACAAATAAATTGTTTTTTGTTCGGTTGAAAAATAATGATATTTATTGAAAGTGACTAAAATATGTCTAAAAATGAAAAAAGAGAATATGCTTTTAATGTCATATTTTACTATTTTAAAGAGATTTTTTTGAGAATGATCTTGGCTAATAGAAAATTTTTTAGACTTATGATTCGGTGGGTTTTGGATATCTCTATATATCTCTACAACAATTTCTAAATAATAATCGTATTATAAAAGCGATTTTCAAAAGAAATCTTTCAAAAGATATTTAATTTAGATTCCAATGAAACTCAAATATATATAAGAATTTTCTAAAAAGGGATAAAAATTTTCCCGATTTTTATATTATACTCTTTAAGAGAAAAGATAAAGTTATCCCTTAAAGTGACATTTTTTGTATCTAAAAATTGTACAAAAGTAAAAAATGAGTGAATTTCTCACTGAAGTAAATCTATGAAATAAGCAAGTTAACAATTTACGGATTAAATTTTTTCTTACAAAAGGAAAAAAACTAAAGAAAATATCGATTTATAATTTTGTGAACAAATACTACAAATCACTGAAAAGCAATTCACAGAAAGAGAGTTCACTAAAAGATTTAACCAAGGTAATTCCCACTTGTAGTACATTAACCTTAATTTACCTCTACGTAACCAAGACAAATTATTGCCAAATCTAACATAAAAATTAGATATTTGCTGAATTATCCTTGCTAATTACAACTATACCTTTATCTCAAATTTTCGATTAATTTCGGTGTTTCGGTAAAACGTCAAAAATTGACTAAATTTTATGATTAATACAAAGCTTCAACTTTTGAAATAAATCGACAGAAAATTCATTATCGAAATACCATTTAATAATCAAATCCGATGTCATTTTTACTAAAAATGATTACTTAAAGACTTTTAGAGAAACAAAAATAAATTTTATTTCATAGGATTTACAAATGGGCGACACTTTTATTAATGTTATCTGATTTGGGAGGACTAAGGATACTAACAAGTACAGAGAGTTTGAGAACAATACTCATTAGTCAAATACTGTTCTAAATAATTGACATTAAAATATTGATATCAAATTTGAATCAATGGATTGATTGATATTAAGTGATTTCATATAATTTATATGATATAAACTGTAAGATATTCTTTAAATATTGGATTTATATTAAAATTAATTTAAAATTTAGATAAATTATAGTATTGAAACATTTATTAATTTATCACTAATTTTTAAAAAATACAATTTTCTAAAAATATATAATAGAGAACATTGTATTGACCCTCAAGAGGACAGAGAATAGAGGGCTCAAATAGAGGACAAATGTTCCTCAATGGAAGGTTTGACAATAAATCTAAAGTAAAATTTTTTTCCCAAATATATTGAAAAGTTATAAAAAGAACTAGAATAAGTTACAAAAGAAGTATTCAAAGGACTGAATAATATTATATAACTTTCAATTACTTGACATCAAATAATAAATATTAACGCCATTTCGCAAACAATATCTTCGGATGGCATTCAAAAAATGGTCAAATTGTGAGCACTAGAAGTGAACTATTGATTAATGAAATCAAATGTATTGCAATTACTCTCAAGTGATGAAATTGACTGAAATCAGGAATCATTTAATTTGTGATTTTCGTTAAGAAGATTTTGAAATGGAAGGCATTCCTTTTTCACTTAAATTATAACATAATCTAATGAATTAAATGTAGTGCTAATGGAGTGGCGATCGGTTGCCTTCACTAACGATAAATTAATAAATTAGTCATTACTTTAATGAATCGATTTTTCATTCATTCAATATTACAACTGATTTATGATTTTATTAAAACTTATGACAAGTTATGCCGTTCAACGCTTAGAATAAGAATCGATTTTCAATTAAGTTTAAAAAATGTTTACTTTTTCTGAAACAAAGGGTTTTGTATTGAATGTAATTTTAATTAATATTCGGAACACAGTTTCGAAGATCTCATTTGAATTAATCAGCCCTTTGTTGTACTTCGGGGTAAAATCCCCTGAAAGTGAAGACTTCAACCCATTATTCTCATGTGTTTTCTATTATTTTGCAGTGAATTTCGATAACTTTAAGCACAAACTTATAATAATGTGAATAACGCCTCAACTGATCCCTACTTTAATCCTAAACGAATCGTTAAATAATTTTGCATTTATGGTGACAAATGAATGAACCCGTGAAACCGATTGAGTCCGTCCAGGCATTACCACAGGGTGAAATGGATGCTTTACTTCTAGGAAGGATCAAGGTATTTTATTCAATACTCTTTTGTGTCGTTTTCTAATATTATTATAATATAATGCCGTTTGTGTTGTGCGAAGTCGAGTATTAAATTGAATTTAAATTTCTTTTTTATTTTTATTATAATAATTTATACACAAATTTTATCCAAAGTTTAAAAACAAACATTTATTTCATTTTATTGTGTAATAAATTTATTCTTAATTTGATTTCTAACTTAAATGAAAATTTCACTCAAATAAAGCCTTTCGTTCTTTAAATTATTGGCTATTTTTGTATTCCTACCACTACTCCATAATAGACACCATTAATACAGACCATAGATGTAAAAATGGCAATAATAACGATAATAGCGATCATAAATTTAGTAATCATTTATAAGTTAAATATTTTGAAAAATATTTCCACATATATTCAAATAACAACTTAGAATAAGAAGAGATTTTCATTAAACAAATTTTAATTGTAGTGACCCTTAGATTAATCAAATAATTTATATATATTTAATAAAATAAAATAAAATAATATTTTAAATCATTTATAAATATAATATAAAAAAGTGTGTCATTGAAAAGAAAATAATTTTCCCACAATTTTCTCAAAATACAAACACAAACTCTATTTCTCTATAATTTAAGAAAAATAAAATGAATTTTAAAAAC
Source organism: Galumna obvia (assembly GCA_034695785.1). Taxonomy (NCBI): domain Eukaryota; kingdom Metazoa; phylum Arthropoda; class Arachnida; order Sarcoptiformes; family Galumnidae; genus Galumna; species Galumna obvia. Next base: position 2,903 of record JAQFZM010002318.1, on the reverse strand, counting down.
TTATCAATACTTATAAGTATAGTTACTAGGTAGTTACACAACATATTGAATAAAAATAAACAAAGAATTCAAAATACTCATATATGTAAATTAAAATATTAAAATTGTAAAATTATCTTGATAAAATAATAACATTTAATTTATTTAAAGTTTTATGGATTTTATTACTTTTTTTTATTAAGGATTATAATTGAATCGAATGTAAAATTAAATTTTAGTTTCATTTGTGTAATTTATTTTTGAATTATAAGGAAAGAACTAGGTCAATAATAGGCATAAATAAAGAACTATTCCTTTTTTTAAAAAGCGTCTGATTGCAAATCATGGTTTAAATTAATAATAGACAACAATCAGAGCTATATTATGTTGAAATGTGTGTTTAGGTAACTGTAGGAATGGCCAAATGATCAATTCCTAGGGGGAGTGATTTGGCCAAAATACCCCTTAAGCCAAAAAATGCCAACAGATATAGTGCCTGTCCATAGACGCTAATGTTAAGGGTTCCAAACTCCTAAGGGGTATTTTGCTCCTCTGGGGGTATTCCGGAAAACCACCCTTTGGCCATCCCTGGGTAACTGACTTGATATGGGTTATGCATACAAAAAACACTAACTTAATGGTCAAGATAATATAGAAATTATGCAGGGTATATTATAGTAAGTATTTTGTTGGAGCACTCATTATGTGTTATTCAATGCCTTAAATTATTTGACATAAATTGGAAGATAAATGTAAGAATAAGTTCATCACTTCATAAATTAAATATTAACTAATGTTAATCTATTTATAATAATTTATTATTAAATTAACTTATCATTGAATTATTCTTTGAATCATTTATTCTTAAGAATAGCAAGGCAATTACAAAAAATGAATAAACTTTTTGACATTTTATCAAATGACTCTTTGGATTATTTTCCGAAAATTCAAAAAAAAAGTTCATTACTTTAAGAAAAACAATAGATAAAAAGTGTTAGACATGAGTTTCACATTTTTTGTGATAATCACTGCATTTGATCGCAATTAGAAATTATTTAAGAATGTTTGCACTCATTTTAGATAAAATTTTCATTCATTAAATATGAGAAATAACTCATTCAATTGAAGTCAACTTTTTTTTCACTTTTCATTGATTTTCAAATAAAGCGAAACCTCTTAAGAGATGAGAATCTTTAAAATAGTATTTTAAATTAAAATCACCCTTATCAAAAATCCAAGATTGAAATCCAAGAAATTTTATCGCTATAAGTTATAGGCTATAACTCTTATGAATAGTAAAGTATAGGAAGACCTAAAATAACAGCAATTCATCAATTCTTGAGATACTTATAAAAGTTATTTTAAAATTTCATAAAAAAATTAAAGTTTTCTTTAAAGTTTTTATAATTAATATTATGCTAAACTTGCATACTTAAGACTCATCTTATACTAGGTAAAAAGTGAATTTTGAGTAAAATTATAAGAATTCTTAAAAATTCTTATATTTCATTAAAATCAGTTTAAGAGCTTTCAAAAACACTATTATATAATCAAGATTTGATTCAACACTTAACTACTTAAAAGTTTAGGGTATTTGAGATTCAAATAGAGTTTTATTCTTAAGGGATTATTAAAAATATGATTGATATTATTAATCATGGTTAATTCAATCTTGAAATTATTTATTCCGTTTTTTAAGAGTTCAGAATAAAAAAAGCAATTTAAGAGTTGTTTATTATATAAAGAAAATAAGATTTAAATTCATATTTTTATCGTTAAATGTATGCAATGAAATAATTTTATAATTTAGAGACAGTAGAAAAGGACATTGGATTCTTAAATATTACCTAGTTCATTTGGAAACTATACACTTTAATAGTCATTTTAAATATTTCACCTTCCCTGTACATTTTATTATGGTCAACTCTTTATTATAAAGAAAAACTAGTAACCAAGGGATATAAATAATTTGTTAAATAGTTTAAACTTTACACATAATCTATTTATTTACACTTTAAAGATTAGACAAATATATTTAATAAAATAATAATTACAAACTATTTTTACCTAAAAAATTATTTCTAGGTATACAAGTTTATTTTGAAAACTACTCCTAACTTATAACAACAATTATTAAATGGAAAAATAATTTAAAATTTATACTAAACTGTATTTAGAATTGTTTTGGTTTACAAATAAAAAGTATTGGAGTGTAATAGTATAATCATTATTTGTATGGATGTAATCATTAACTGATTATTCGATAGAATGTTAAAATAAAATTTCTATAAAATGTGGGCCCAAAAAACCTAATCTCAAGTTTTAATAATACAGTAGACAATCGTTTTTGTAAAGTACCTTGGTGCTGACGAATTGGTTAACAAAATCGATTAGTAAAGTTTTATTGACTATATTTAATGTTTTCATTTTAATTGAATTGAATAATTAGTTATTTTTGTTAAATTATAATTAAATTATAATTAGTTATAAAGCATATAAATAATAATCAATGTTTTGTTGACATATTCAATAAATTACTAAATATTTTAATTTTCTTCAACAAATAACTGCTTTAAATGATTTAGAATTTCTTTCTTCAAAATCAATTTTTTAGAAGATATGTATTTTGATTAAAACTATTTTACTTTCATTTCCTTTATTAATATTTTCATATCTCATGTCTCAATAATTTCTTTATTAATAATCATATAGTATTGGAGTTTTAAAAATTCGCGATTTAAAATATAAACTAATAAAAACTATACCCAGGAAAAATGTTGAAAAAATTAGAACCTATTAAACTTTATTAAATTAATTTGTGAACTTATTGAAAGACCTTATTGGGCCAGGTTCGACTTTAAGCCCCAAAACATATTTTGTATGTATTTTGTGTAGAATTTTATGCTGAGTCCGAATATCGAAAC
>JAQFZM010002317.1:0-14099 GCA_034695785.1 Galumna obvia | reverse complement strand
AACTTATATATAAAATCTATTCAAATAAAGCGTTAATCCCTAAGACAGAAACAAACAGAAAGAAATATAATAAAAGGCGCTAAATACATGAAAAACAATAACTTAATATTTGGATCAAAATTCCTATCAAAAACTTGTTTTGCATAAACTAACATAAATTAAGTTCTGAAAATTACGTCTTGGCAATGCCTGGTTTACACCATTATTTATTACTAAATAATAATGAATTCAATACTAAATATTGAAAATAATTTTATTTAATATAAAATAATTGAAACTAATTTCTATTTTAAATTTATTTCTTTTATATTATTTGAATAATAAAAGAAACGATATCTTAATAACTCATAATTTTTAAAATACTTATTTCAAATTTGGCCAACAGCTTACAAAATGATCTTGGTTATCTTATTGCTATAACTCGTTTAAAAGTTAATCGATAATTTTAAAAGAAATTTACTTTTTTCGGTTTATAAAGAAATTAATAATAATATTTTAGTTATTTTTTCAAACAGTTGTAGAAAAATATTTAATATAATATAAATTCTTTATAATTTACCTTTCATTCCAATTTCACCTAGATCATTCTTAAAGCTTTTATTAAATTAGAACATTTAAAAGAACTGAAAATTGAAGTCATTATAAATAAAAATATGTTTTAAAAACAAACTTTTAATAATAAACTCTATTTTATAAAACAAATGAATTTCATGACATCGAGTCTAAGATAAGACAAAATATTATTATTATTAACGAATAAAACAGAAAAACATAAAACCATTTAAAATACTTATTAATTAATGAATTCAACGAAAGCCCTATAATTAATAAAACGAATTAAAACTGTTATTAACTGTAAATGAAAGGCACCGGTAGTCAAACAAAATACACTGTTTTGAGGGAATACCACAAAACAGGACTCAACTCTTTCGCAATCATTGAAATCCCGGAAATTATATTCTTTTTGTTTTATTATAAATCTATGGTATGAAAGGTGTGGTCATAAAAAAACCGAAGAATAGTATAGAAATGATTATCAGTTTCCGTTTGTAGTGGTGTTTGGGTTAACCCATTTATAAGTGCCGTAAAACTTGAATCCGTTAGCGATACAGAAGTCGTCCGCCTGTTTGGGACCTCTCGAGCCATAGACATACGGCAGGGGTTTAACCTTTTGTCCCTCAATTGTATGCAAAAGTGGTGTAAATATACGCCAGGCCTCAGACAACTCGTCAGAGCGGACAAAGTTAGCCGGACTGCCGGCGAACACATCCATAATCAACCGCTCGTAGGCTTCGGGTAGTATTGCCTCCTATTAAGACATTTAATCAAAAGTTAATAAACAATTCATTCGTATAATTGAGTAAACATTTTGTTTGAGTTTAGCGTTAATTCAATTATTAATACAAACGGAAACCAAAAATATAAATAAAAATAAAATCGGATTCATTAGTCTTATATAGCCTTGAATTTAAAAATAACACTTTTAAATTTATCATGGTACTTACAAGTTCATACCCTGATAAATAAGTCATTGACTTTGAGATAATTCATGTATTTATTTATGTTTTTAGAGCTTAAATAAAAGTAATGAACTCTTTTAGCAAATTATCAATACTTTTGTATTGAATAACATTTACCAAAATATAAGTTAAAAGTTGTCAATAGATTCGATGCTATAATAATACCGACGAATCCTTTAATCATTGATTGTGTTTAACATAAAATAATGGGAAAAATAAAAGAAAACTGTGTTTATGGTGTGCTCTAATGGTGTGGTTTTGTTTAAAAAATCATAAGACATAAAAATCTAAACTAAAGGCCAAACAATTGTGAAAAAAGCGGACAAAAACAATATTTACGTGATTTGGTTGTGGTTTGGGATCACTTACTAAAGACTGATATTTTTGGGTTTCGAACGAATTTATGGTTCGATTGGAAGAGAAGTCCAGAGAAAGAGAAGTATTATATCAATTAATTTATAGAAATAAGAGATTTCACTGAGAATTTCATGGCTTTCCTATCAATACCTTATAACGACTGGTGTACGTCAGGTCCAGTTCCGTCTCTTCCAATTTGAATGTAATTCCGGGCGCTTTAGTCATAAACTTTACATAAACAGCTTCTCCCGGTTGTACTCTAATGACCAGTTCATTACGTTTGCACTGACCATTGAATATATCTCCGGCCACATCCCGGAACTGAATCCTAATCTCAGCTTTCCTTTCATTCAGAGCTTTGCCTAAAATACAGAATATTCTGTCAAAAACTTTCAAAAAATAAATAGAAATGTATGACTGACCGCATCTCAGAAAGAAGGGAACGCCTTCCCAGCGTTCGTTATTGATATGTAAAAGACCCACAGCAAATGTAGGAGTAGTTGAGCCTTTGGGTACAGTGGGGTCATCCAAATAACCATTTCGTGCGTCGCCTTCAGCCGAAGTATTGCCGACATACTGTCCCAAAACAATGTCGTCGAGAGTCATGGGTTGAATGCATTTCAAAACTTTTACCTAAAATTAAAGACAATATTTGAATCATAACTAAAAACAAAACAAAACTATTAATTACTTTTTCATCTCTAATATCTTCGGGTCGGGAAGAGACCGGTTTCTCCATCGCAACCAAACACAACATCTGAAGTAAATGGTTTTGCATAATATCTCTAATTATACCGAAAGGATCGAAATAACCTCCCCTTCCCTGAGTGCCAAACGGCTCTTTAAATGATATTTGAATGGATGCGATGTTGTCTCGATTCCAAATTGGGTTAAATATTCTGTTACCGAACCTCAATATCATCAGATTCTGAACCATTTCTTTACCCAAATAGTGATCGATTCGATAGATTTCTTCCTCTTTGAAAAGTGAAGCCAAATGTTGTGAAAGTTCTGCTGAAGAGTCAAAGTCGTGTCCAAACGGTTTCTCAATAATGACTCGACTCCAACCTCTGAAACAATCATTTGTTTAACTAAACATTCATTAACTTAACTAAAAGTAAGACATACTTTGGAGCCATACAGTAATCCTTAATAAGTTTAGTGACCGGTGCGAACACATTGGGAGGAAGGGCTAAATAGAAGAGCCGATTGGCTTTAGTGTTGTTCGCTTCCATTTCGTCGATCGTTTCCTTCAACTTCTGGAAGTCCTCTGACTTATCATAAGAGCCGGCGATATAACTATTGACGGCCATAAACTTCTCAAACTTTTGTTGGTCGGACTCATCCCTCAGTTTAATGTATTTCGAGATATTATTGCGGACGTCATCAACGGTGAGGTTAGACCGGGCATAGCCTACAATACTTGTCTTTCGAGGGATTAACTGATCCCTATATAAAGCCCTTTAAAACGACAAAAAATATTAGATATAAAATATTAGACAATAGTGTTAGTGATGTTCAAAACACAGACTTTCAAAACTATTTCCCGGAATTCCGAGGAATTCCGTTAATATTATTTAACAAAAATTAATCTCAAATTAAAAAAGACAAGTACAATTGCTTAAATAATTGACAAGGTTAAACACATCATTAGGAGTGTGTGAACATCACTTAATTGTTTTATAATGGTTTTAAGCTCACCATAATGTCGGGTAGATTTTCTTTTTGGCCAAATCTCCCTATAATTGGTATCAAAAAATAGATATTAATTTGAATTAAAATCATTTTTTAAGGAAATAATTAAAACATTTATAAATGAATAACAAAATTCATTATATATTATGAGGAAAACTATCGATTGTTTTATTAAATGAGAGAAAATTATCACAAGATTTAAAGGAAATCATTAAAAGAAATTCATATTTAATTAAAAAAGTTTTTTTTGAGTAAATAAAATATCATTCAATGAAATCATGCGATAGTCTGACACCACTTCTCATAAATGCTGACAGACTTTACATCCAATGAATTATTTTCTTATAATTTGTAGGAAAAGGATCTCTAGTGACAAGCATTTATTGACAAGGTCAATTCTATGTCCAAGTACAAACTCAGGTCATTGTCTATACCACAAGAATAAAGGACAGAATGAGTTTTACATTTAATATAAAAGGATAGGAATTACTAAATATTGCAAAATATTTAATAAATTTATTGATGTGCAGTAAGAGATTAAATTTAGCAAGTTAAATGTCTATACCCCAGCTGTAAATCTATAAAATTGATTTCAATTAATATTGAATTAATCAAATTTAATAACACAATAATAGTCATAAGTCTTGTTAATAAATTGACCAAGTATCAAAAATACCCTTTGAACTATTCTAGGCAAAAACCTAACAATATTGGTGTAAATAATTTACCAAGTTTATCTGATTTTCCAAAAGGAGACAATTGCTAAATTATATTAGCAAGATTGTTATTTGATTTTAATTCAGAATTTGAGCTAGGTACAGTCAAACTAACAAGTATAAATTTAAAACAAAGGAATAATTCGACTCCAATGAATAGACTTACCGAGGCACCAAAAACAAAGAAAGTATGGTATTCATCCTTGCCAGTATTTTGTTGTCGAAGTGCCCTGATCAAATCCAAGGGATCACTGATACCATTCATATTCATTATAATTAGTTATTAATAGAAATTTAAATGAAAACAATAAACGATTAAATACTTTGTATTTAAAAAAAATTAAAAACAAATGATTTGTTAATTAAAAAAAAAGAGAAAACAATAAAAAATAACTACAATTTATCACAAATTGAAGGGTGAATAATGAATAGAATTAAATTATAGTTAGCCGGCAAATAAATAGTGAACAATCAAGTTTTAATTACAAGATTTAATACAATAAAAATTAATGTATTTTTCCTGTCAGTCGACTCACAAAACACTGGTTTTAAAACTCTGTGTTTCCAATGAATAGTGAATTGAATGTAAACCGCATTTCTATTGGCATTACGTAAAGGCACAGACAGTTGTGCTGTGCTGTCAGTGCATATTTAGTGCAGTTGTTCCCCAACACAATACCATATGAACTAAATGTGCACTAATTTCTCTATAAAAACATATAAAAATTGATCGATAATTCTCTTAATATCAGATATTATTTCAATATTTTAGTACTTTTGTTGAGAAATAATTGTATTATTTTCTTAAGAAATCGATTATTGTTTCGAGAAATTATTGTAATTTAGGTCAGACTCTAACTCATACAATGATTGGACCAATAATTTTGGAGACAACTTTTGAATCCTTTATTTAAAGAGAAAAATAAATGAAATACAAAATTCCGTTCCCGTCGTTAAGAAAAACGGGTTTCCCTTAACTTATATTTGCTAGAATCAAACGCAAGACTTTTCTCCTCTTTTATTGTGTACATCCAGTCTCTCTCTCTCTCTCTCCCTCTCCGTCTCTCTCTCTCTCTCTCTCTCTCTCTCTCTCACCCATCAAATTGACTATTAGTTAAAGCCTTGACTTTTAAACATTAAATAAAAGTTGATTTTAAAAACTTGTGTTAAAACTGACGACAAAATGTTTGAATAAAAAAAATAAAAGTTTTGAAAAGTTTTTTACGAAATAGTTTTTGAATAAATTATCAGAAAAATGTTTTGTAAAAATTATAACAAAATTTGTAACTTTTTTTTTGTTTGTTTTCAAATGTTTAGTATTTCATAAATAATGATTAGACAAAATTTATCTAGCTTATAAATTATCTAAAATTTACACGTGGATGACCTAAACGACAATTTCATTATAATCTTAACTAATAATCCTGAGAACAGGTCTATGAGACAGTGCTATCGATTGTAAAACTTTTTAAGAATTGGTTTTTTGTTGAATATATTTCTCACGTTTGATATAAACGTAAGAAATACATAATAGACTCAAATTTTAAGTCTTATAATTGCATAAAATTACTCTTATATACAATTCAAAGTCAAGGCCTTGAGTCTATGCTCAGTGTAATTCTATATGCATTTCAACATTTGATACCAGTTTTAAAGGGAAAGGTTTTAAAAGGCACTCATTTTTAAAAGAATCCAAAGGAATCATAAGAAAAATAACAGGTTTTTTGATGTGAATATTCCTATTATTTTGAAGGTTTTCCTCAATTCATGTCTTTTAAAGAGAAAATATTAAAATTATATAAGAATTTAATTTTAAGAATTTATTATATTTTCTAAAGTCTTGACTTTCACTGCAATTATCAATTGATTTGCACTTAATTTCATTGATATCCAAATGAAGAGCTCTTTCGTCAACTAATTATCATTTATTAAGTCTTTATTTCTGACGGAATTTCAATGATTTCGGAGATAAACAAAAGTCTCTTATCATTAATCAAATACTTTATTCAAGTCTTTAGATAACGAAAAATGAAATAAAAGGTATTATTTCCCGAATTATTAATTATTAATAATTATTGCCTTTAAATTCAATAATACAGTAATTAATCTATTTTTAAGAGGAAATTAAAAACAAAAGAAAAGCCTTAAACTGAAACCACAACTAATGTTGAATTGAAATACAAGACTTCAATAACTGTTATAAAAGTTCATTAAAACTAAATAAGGACTCAATAAAAAAGAAGAGGAACGGTAGGCAATGCACTAATACCTATTTAAATAAGTCTAGAATTAAGTGTCAATGAAATAACATTTAACCCAATTCCAGGTCTTTGTTGACAATTAAAGAGACAATTGTCTTATCATTGATAACAAGAAATATATTTATTTTAATTACATTTTGTTTTAAAACAAATTTTTTCTTTGAATACAAAATTCTTTAGTATTTTTTAACATAATTTGTATTAAATACTAAACCATTAATTAGTTAACCATTTGTTCATTAACTCAATATTTAGAGTCAATTAAGAAATTCTTGAGTTTTCATTAATATTAAAAAATAAAACACAAAATAAAAAAACAAATTCAAAATCAATAGTATTGTCAGTTGACTCTCATTCATGAGATATAAAAAACGCAGAAATTAATGTAAATTTAGACAAAAAATGTGTCTTTGGTTTCAAAAAGGTATAAAAGTTGAGAAAAAATAAAGAAAAATCGATGAGAAAAACAAATTAATTACACAAAAAACAGATTAATTACTAAATAGAAAAAAACAAAAAATAAATTTAAACAAATTAGTGTTTTTGTGACCAGAATTCGAGGTTAAGTCATAATTAAAGTAAATAAAGAAAAGTAAATTAAGAAAAAATAGTGAGAAATGCAAAAAAGAAGAGTTAATGAAACAAAAAATGACTAAGTTAATTGTTTGAACTATTAAATTCAATCGATTGTAATCACTTCAACATTTGAATCGTTTTTCAGATCTCTTTGGACCCATTGATTCTGTTCTGAAGTCCAATTAACAAGATAAACCTTATGTTTAGTGACAACTCCTAAAACAGGACCAACTCCTGAGTCAGTCATATAAATCTTAAAAACTGGTTCTTTAGAAATGCGTTCAGTAAAGATCGGTTTATAGTGAGTCATATATTTGAGTCGATTCATTGTTGGACAGTCGAAGATATAAACATAACCTTCAGATGTACCACAAGCGAGAACTGCTCCAAAGAGTGATATCGACAGAACTTTATCACCTTTTCGTAGCCAATGATTGATTTCACACAAATGGAATGTCTTGGCGTCAGTCGAGAAAACCGTTTCGTTATAATCTGTGAAACAAATTATAGTTAACAACAAATTAAAAACAAATTATAGATACTTGTAATTAAGAAGAATATCTGATCTCCAAAAGAGAAGCCATTAGTTATTCTAACGTTGAGTTCGTCGTAATAGTCATAAACTTTGTGTTTTGAATGGAATTCATAGATGAGTTCATTGATTGAACTCCATTTCCATTTCTGGTTCTCTTTCTTAAGAATAGACAAATTCAAGGCTACATCACTGCAAGTGATTAGATTAAACTCATGGCTGAAACAACTCAACTATTGATACAAAAAAATAGATTATTTTAAAGTTATTACAAACAATACTTTAAGAAATTGAAGACATACCTTAAGATCACTGAATGTGAAGAGTCCTAACCAATGGAAAGGGCTATTAAACACTTGACGACAAGAAACAGTTGTTATCATCTCTACTTTAACCGGTTGTTCGATCGGAACCTTTCCAGGAGTGGGTAAAGACAACCGAAAGAGCGATATATCCACCGCTTGTTTTGTGGAAACGGCTAACAAATCGCGACAAACCCGACCCTTAAGGAAATTTCTTGGAAGGAGAGGACATATCTCAAAGGTTTTCCCCATATTTTTATCGGCAATCAGTGAAACATTTATACGACTTCCCTCTCCTATGGCTACGATGTGGTGATGATTACTAAAGGAGGGAAAGGCTGTCGGATAGTCTTTTGTTTTATGCAATTCGTAGCGCTCTTTAGAAACAAAAGAAATTATAATAAAAACAATTTAAGACAATATAACAATTGATTCAAACAATTTAAGACAATATAACAATTGATTCAAACAATTTAAGACAATATAACAATTGATTCAAACAATATAAGAGAGGAGTGAATACATACCGTCTCCGACCAAATTAATGGCCACCAAATCATTGATGGCCGCCAATTGTCTTAAGATTTCGATCGCCTTTTGTTTATTCAAGACATCATTGATAAGTACTCGACCCGAGCGATGGCCAGTAATCACTAAATTGCCTGAAAAACAAAAGTATTATCACTGAGAATATGAAGACAACTATGATATGAATACCAGTGACTATGAGTGCAGTCACGGACTCAAAGTTACTGAAAGTTGAGCCGTAAGTCTCGTTATATTTAGAGCAATGGTTTGACATTTTGTCGATCTTTTGACTCCTAAACCACTTAATGTACAATTGTCTACATTGAGTGCTATCTAATTGAGACAATGGTTTGTGATATGGATTGAGATCTTCAACGAGAGATCTCTCGATCTCTTGTTTGCATCGATTTCTCCAAAACGAGTGATCCGTTCGTTCAATATTTTCCTTTGCTATCAACCAATTGGTTGACACTCGAGATGAGACACAGAACTGACTTCCGCGACAAAAGCGCAAAATGTTTTCAATTAATTCAATTGGAAATGAATCCATTTTTGTCTTATTTAATCAATTTTTGTTACAATAATTTAAATCACATTTAATTTGAGATTTGAAAACAAAAATATTTTGAATACCAAAAGTCAGCTTTTATTGAGTTTTTCTGTTGACTTTTGCTAAGTTTAATACATTATTTTATGAAATATGATTTTCATAGTAACTGTACTCATATGTGTAAACTTTTTTTTTATACATAAATTACATCTAAATATTCTCCTTATTTTCAAAAGCTTTCAATTTAATACTTTTTTGTATTTTTGTTGACATAATTTATGAATGATTTGTTAAAATATTTCCGGAATTCATTCACTGAGAGTGAAAGTACAGCATATAATCATTAATATCAACTCAATTTGATATTTATTGTAAATTACATTGTTTTATAAGCTTTACCAATTGTTTTATTATTAATAGTATTTTATATTAAAAAATTAGATTTATTTCTAATGATTAGTTAATTTTAAATCAATATTATTATTACTTATTTACTAACTTTTAAATTATCAAAATTTGTTACTTTCATTGATTAACATTATTAAACACTAACTGTACATCAATAAAGTACAAGCATTGGCCAACAGTTATTACAAGAAAGGCCTAAAATAGAGGTAAAAGCTCTACAAAAAGGCTTTAGAAGCAAAAGTAAATTAAGAGTAAATTAGTTGTAGACAGTTATGTAAACAAAAGCAATAAAACTGGTCTACAACTAAAAGCCATAAAAGTGTAACGAAAAGTGAAGGCAAAGGCCTTTTGTTCGCCAAATCTATCCTCAAATAAATGGCTTTTTTTGCTTATGTTTTGTATATTTAGTTATCAGTCGTTTGGATCGCAAAACGACTTAAACGACAAAAAAGTCAATAAAAAAATATTCAAAACAAATATTTTAGTGAAGAAGTAATGAGTTCTTGATTTATGTTTTTTATTTGATAATCATTTGATAATTAGTTCCCAAATGTGACTCTTTTGGAGGACTACTTCTTTAGGAGTCGTTTAATCCGTTTTTAGTTTTAATTTTTTGTTTGATTTTATGTTTTGTTTACTTTTTGGTGAAAAACTGGTAAACCATTTGATGATTGGTTTGTTGTTCGGCTAATTGTATGGATTATGAAGACTTTGATGAAGAGTTGGGCAGTGGAACAGTTGGCAAGAAAATGAGCGCCGACTCTAAAGCCGTTATGACTGACCAAACATTAACTGATCTTAAGTTAAATACAAATAATATGCGCACAAATTCGCCGATAATTAGCACTCAATTGTTGGCTAATAAACTACAAAATAGTGACTCAAATGTGAGCTTAAGTCAGACAACTCTGAAGACAAACAATACTCCAAATCAAATGTCTTCACTCCAGAAGAATCGGATCATATCTCGTGTCCCCATTTCTAACGACGGTATCAAATGTTTGATTCATTTTTTTTGTTGATTTGTTTTTAACTCTTTTTTTCCCCAATTTTTATGAACTCATTTTTGGGTTAAATTTTTTCCTTAAATTTATTTCTATTTTTGTTTTTTTCTGGTTTTTTGTTTATATTATTTTGTAGTCATTTTACGTTTAACTCAATTGTTTTGATTCACATTTTGTTTCAATAATTTAGTGTTTATTTTGTATTATTTGAATCGCAAAACAAATCAATAATTTATGTCAACTCTTTAAATGACTTCAAAATTGTCTTTTATTGAAGGAATGGGTGTTTGTATCCGTTGCGGTAATGTTGGGGTTAAGGATACTTTCTATGGAAAGGGAAAGCAGTTCTGTAGTGCCAATTGTGTGAGAGGTCTTCCTCCACAACCGCCTCAAACACCACTGTTTAAGATCGTAACACTTCCCGCCACAAAACCTAAGATAATACCGAAACCAGCGGTCAATTTAACGACAAGTCAACAGTTGGTGACCCCAACCACTATACACACGACAACAGTTACCACACAATCGCAGCCACAGATCAAGAAGAAGCCGACGGCCATCAAATTGCAAACAGTTGTCAATTCTGGTAAAAAGTCGCCCAAAACTACGACAAAACCGGCGCCCAATCCCTTCACATTTGACTGGATATCAATACTATCGGACAGTTCAATGAGAGGGGCGCCCATAAGTTCGTTCCCTCACACACCCATGAGTGAGATCTGGGACTCTTTAGTCACTATTGGTCTCAAATTAGAGGTTAAGAATAAAGACTTTCCCTCTTCTAAAGGCAATCATGAGTTTCATTGGATCGCAAGTGTTGTTAAAATTGCGGGTCTGTATTGACATCACTTTCTCTTGAATTTTGTCCAAACATTGGATCAGTTCTAACATTGTTTTACATCTTATGATAGGATATATGGTTCAGTTGAGATACGAAGGTTTTGGGAATGACTCGAGTCAGGACTTCTGGATTAATATATTCACAACTCAAGTACATCCCGTCGGGTGGTGTGCATCTCAGGGTAAAGCACTTATACCTCCAAAGACTATTGAAGAGAAGAACTCCGATTGGAAGGGATTTCTCGTCAAACGATTAACGGGTTCGCGAACTCTTCCCGAAAATTTTACAGAACAGGTAAAGGAAAGTCTCAAAACCCGATTCCGGTCGGGAATGAAACTGGAAGTGGTTGACAAGAATCGGATCTCTGCTGTGAGAGTGGCCACAATCGATGAGATCGTTGGCGGACGTCTTCACGTCAGTTATGAGGGCTCTCAGACCGTAGACGAAGGCTTTTGGTGTCACCAACGCTCTAATCTCATACATCCTGTGGGGTGGGCTCAAGTTGTAGGTCATGAGCTTAGGGCGACTCCAGAATATGCCAGAAGTTCACTACAGAAGACATTAAGCAAACAATTTGATGAAAACGACTCCACTTGGAATCTGTTTCCAATGCCGCCCAACATTATAACTGACTTAAGATTTAAAGAAGGTTTGCCTCCCTTTCCATTTCTAGTCAATACTGATTGTCATTATCTCAGGTATGAAATTGGAAGCAATCGATCCCTTAAATCTGTCGACGATATGTGTGTCGACAGTGACTAAAGTATTGCGAAATAATTATTTAATGATTGGTATCGACGGAATGATGTCTCCCAACGGGTCTGACTGGTTCTGCTATCACGCGACCAGTCCCTGTATTTTTCCCGTTGGCTTCTGTAAACTTAATAATCTTCAGTTGACTCCTCCTCGAGGTTTGGATCCATTAATTGTTTTTAAATCCATTTTTAAGTTTTTAAAAAATTACATTAAATTTGATTTTTAACAAATTAAGTGAATGTTTAGATTCTTAACTTGAATTCATTGTCTTATTCTGTGCTAATGTATGACTCGTTCAACAACAGGTTATGGTCATGAGTTCAATTGGTTTAAATACCTTCAGGAGAGCAAATCAGTTGCAGCTCCGGTACCTCTTTTTAATAAAGACATTCCAAAACATGGATTCAAAGAAGGGATGTATGTCGAGGCCGTCGACTTAATGGAACCCCGACTTATATGTGTGGCCACTATTACTAAAGTCGTGGGCAGACTATTAAGGGTCCACTTTAAAGGATGGGATGAAAGTTATGATCAGTGGTGTGACTGTGAATCTCCAGACTTATTCCCAATCGGTTGGTGTCAACTCGTCAACTATCCATTAGAACCTCCCAAAGAGGACGACTCCAATGGCATACAAAACATGACTCCTAATGAGACCAACAAAAGACGCCGTAATTTAAGCAGAGGTCGAACACAAAAAAGTAAGTTAAGGGTTAACTGACCTCTCATTTCAATTGATTTGATTTGAAGGAAAGAAACGTTTGTCGCCCACTATTTTGGGCAAAGATTTTGCCGATGAATCCAATGCGTCGCCATTTTCTTCTGATTGGATCCATTGTCAGGACGACACCATCTCTTCTTCTTCATCGCTGTCCGCGTCGTCAAACAGTGCGGTCACAATCAAACCCTCGCCAATCATAAAGACATTACCCGACGCCACAGATTTAGGTCCCGACCCTAACTTCTGGACATATCAAGAAGTGGCACATTTTCTTAGGAAAAACGATTGTTCCGCTTATTGTCAATCATTTATAATGAATGTAAGACTCAAACAATGATTACTTGTGTTTCACTTAATTCACTCCTTTATATAATTCAATGATTTACTAATTAATGTCTTTATTTACAGAAAATTGATGGCAAAACTTTCTTAGCCCTAAACCGCGAAGACTTAATTAATATGAATTCTATGAAAGTCGGGCCTTCGCTCAAAATACACGCCTTAATACAAACACTGAAGAAAAAGTACTAATTATTAGTTAAATTTAACACTAATTTTAAATAAATTTATTAATTGATTGAAGAAAATGATTGTCAGAAAAAAGAGTCGATTCGAAAGAAATAGTGGTTTAAAAACAAGTGTTTATTTCCTTCCAAACGATGTTTTTTATTGTATTTGGAGACCATTTGAAACAAAGTTTATATTTCGGTTAAAATAATGTTTATTCTCTTAAATCGATTATATGATACGTTTCTCTCAAAACGTAGTTTTAATTTGCAATTAATTTCATTAATAAATCCATTAATAATCACTTAATTCTCAAGTCTTCACTTCATTTAGTTTTTCGTTTTGTATTTCAATATATATTTAATAATTGATTTAAACATTAAATAAATTGATTTTAATATCACTTAATATCTTTGTTTTAGTGGAAGAGAGAGTGAGAGAGAGAGAGAGAGAGAGAGAGAGTTGTGTAAATTCCTGAGTCATTTGTGGGAATTAAAGAGAATCAAAAACTCGTTTCAATAAATTAATTTTTTTACCGATTATTTCATATGAATTCAAATTCTTTTCTTGAAATTAAAACTTAAAGTAATGTTTTATTTATTATTAATTATTGACAGAAAAACCGTTATTTAATTTTAATTATTTTATTCATTTTTAAAGCATTGAATTATAAGAATAACTTTTGTCTTAAAAATGTCATTCATTACAATATTTCTCTTAATTTTATTCTTCGTTTCCATCGATTGCAAAGAGTTCTGTGATTTTGTAAAACCCAACGAAACATATGAAGGCTTCAGTTATTATAAAAACTATTCGGATTATAAT
>JAQFZM010002316.1:0-14108 GCA_034695785.1 Galumna obvia | reverse complement strand
GTTACAAACAAAAGAGTGAATTTCCAGAGAACGATAGCACAGCCTATACTCTCATCCATTCCTGTGAAAAACAAAAAATTTCCCCATTACTAACAAAAGGTATTTTTAAAAGTCAAAGATATCACAGCCTACCACACCTCTCCGATTCCATCAATATAGCGAATTTTTTCCGTTACTATAAAAAGTTGGTCAAAAGGGAAATTTTTAACAGCCTACCATTTCTTTTTCAATTTATCAATAAGGTGAATTTCCCCGTTACTAATAAATGAGTTGATCTCAAGAGAAGAGTTACTAAGCCTAAACAAACTTCTTCTTTTTATCAAAAAGACGAAATTGATCCGTTACTATCAAAGGTTTGGTCCCCAGAGAATATAAGAGGTTACACACACACGCATACTTTTCTGCTTCTATCAAAAAGACGAATTTTCCCTGTTACTATCAAAATGTTTGGCCAAATGTGAAGGATATCCTAGCCTATAATTCCCTTCCGTTTCTTTTAAAATACAAAATTTTACTTTTTCTAACAAAAGGGTTCGTCCCCAAAAAAAGGATTAAAGAGCCTACAAATACATTATTTCGCTTCAATCAAAAAGACGAAATTTACTGTTAATATTAGAAAGGTTGTTCAAAAGAGATTTTTATCATTACCTAACACGCCCTTCCGTTTCTTCCAGAAAGGCGTAATTTCCCTGTTACTATAAAAAGGGTTTATCACCAAAGAAGGATATTAAAATTTACCACCCCCCTCCGTTTCTATCAAAAAGTCGACATTTTCTTATTATCATCATAAGGGTAGATATTAAAAGAAAACACAGAATAAATGGGTAACTAGTAGAGTGGGTGGGTGGCCCTTTAGAGAGGGTTGTTGAGCCGGTGGAATAGGTGGGTGTTGGTTCAGAATGGTTGGGTGGGCCTTTAGAATGTGTGGGTTAGCTTGCAGGGTGGGTGGGCGGGTGCAAAACGATTACATATACTACACTTACTATGTAAATGTAGTGAAAAAGGCTTGAATTGAACCAAGATTGAACTAAAATATTTTAGAGGACTTATGATATAAGAGAAAAATAGCTTCCCTACCCAGGCAAAAATTAACTTTTTTGCCACTTTTTAGGAAAATATTAGTTAACATTACATTTTTTGACACTTCTCTCTCATCGGAACAGCGGGTTATCGTAGTTTTTGTTTTCATTTGTTTTGTTATTGAAATTTAATTAATTTAATTATTAATAATTTGTTTATTTTATTAGTCTTATAATGAATGCTTCAAAAAGTAATAATTGTTTAGAAATAGATTTAATTAAAGCCATTAAACTATTTGTTTATTTTTTGAATAAAACACTTTTAACTTAAAATTGTTTTATAAGCGATAAATCTTTGGTTTATCTTTTATTTGTTTTAATTGACAATAATCTGAAGAAATGGTAGAAAACTTACCAAAAGAATTGGTTAAAGAGTGGAAGTTTTGTGACAATTATAGATCCGTTGACAAAGAGTTTGGTTTAAAAAAACTTTTGTTTGACTTCGGAATTGATTCGGATTTATGTCTTAATGAAAACAAAACGATTTCAATACTTAAGGATGAGTTCAACTAAAAAGTTGATAAAATATATGAAAATCTCTAAGAGGGTATGACTCAGGCGTTGGACAACAAAATTTTTAAAAACTTTAATGACTTTCGGCAACTAAAAATGGAATTGCAATTATAATTAAGCTTATATAATAAATGTACTTGAATAATATACAGTAGAAGTTCCCAGTTGTAAATTTCTCTATTGTGAAAAGCTCTTTGGTGTGAACATTTAATGATAGTTTGGCGGACTTGCTATACCTATTACTGTTAATACTTTTACGTGTAGTGAATTCTTATCTTGTGAAAATCTCTTAGTTGTGAATACTTTTTATTATATTTACTTAAAATTTCATTCTCTACTGTGAATTGAATTTTATATTAAATGAGAAAATTGTAAATAATTTATTATTTCGGTGTAAAATATTTTTTGAAAACGAAATAATGCCTAAATTTCAAAATGCAATGAAAACCACTACAACATAAAAGTTATATTTTATATTAAAATTTGAATGAGGAGACGATGTCTTGAATCCTTTTAAAAAATCAATAAAAGAGCCTTTTAATGTCTTTTTAATCAATTAATACAGACTTTAATTATAATTATTATCAAATACTTCTTCAATAAACATCTAAAAAATACATTTTTCGATTAAAAAAAATTTAACTTTATTTCCCTGCTGTGAACGCTTTAAGTTGTTAATGAATTTCTTGTGCATCAGATGCAGGTTCTGCTCATACACTGCTGGTAAATTCTACTGCATTATATTTATAGATATAAACAGGGATGGAAAAGGGAGGATATTCCGTAATACCCCCTTTGAAGCCAAAATTCAGATAAAAAACCCTTAGACGAGAGTTAGAGGACCCCCGCAGGGATGGCATTTGGGAGGTATAGGGGAGGTATTTCGATACCCCCTAAGCACGAAAAAATTGATCCATAAAAAGGCAATAAAAAGCTTACCCCCCATGTTAACTTTTTCTTTTTTTGAGCTAGCTCAAATTATATATTAACGGATTCTAAACTTAAAATACTTCAAAAATTTAAATAAAAATAATTTATTCAAAGCTATGATTTTGAATTATTTTATAAGACTGCCTTTTTTGCCAAATATTTTCAGTTATTTGCATCAATTTTGATAAAATGCGTTAAAATATGATTAAATAAAGTCACATAAGGCATACTGAATAGGCCTTAAAATTGATGTTTCATGTGTTTTTAGGCATATTTAGGTTATTTTCAAAATACCCCCCTTAACTCCGGCCAAAAACCCCCTTAAACCCTCACTTGAAATTCGGTCTTTTGCCATCCCTGATATAAATAATAATCATATGAATATTGAATTAATGTCAAACCAATTGCTAAAGCAATGGAATTTTGAAATAAAATTTTTCTTAAATTTAATTAACAGTTATTGCGTTTTTAAGATGCAATAATTTTGTCCCTGTATCTCTTGTAATTTTCAAAGGAATTGAATTATTTTTTTTAACCCCAACTATAGTTTTGCCTAAAGTTTTTCCAAAAAATTTTACTTTATTTTATCTAGTATATTTTCTTTAGAATTTGATGTTATATAACCAGTTCATTATTTCCGAAATAAAAAAGTATATAAATTTTTATTAATGGATTTTATAAACGTGATTAAATTTGAGCCGATACGTCTTTTTTTTGTTTTTCAATATTCATATTTATTTCAAAAATATCAGCTTGCAAATTTTAAAATTTTGGAAATTCGAATTGATCCTGTTCATAAATTTCTCAACATATTTTGATAAAATTTGGTTTTTTAAAGTAAATTGAAATAACGTATTTAAATATCAAATTTCGTTGAAATAACTTTATCTGTTCAAAATTTATCAACGATAAATTAAATAACCTAATAAATTAGTGCTATTAATAATATTCATTAAAACAATATTTTCATTTTAAACTTTTATAAAGGAATTCAGTTAATTGCAAATATATTTTGAACCGATAAAGGTATTTCAACGAAACTTGGTACATAAATACGAAATGTTAATTTGCTTAAAATACCAAGTTTCATCAAAATATGTTGAGAAATTTATAAACTGGATCAATTCGAATTTCCAAAATTTTAAATTTTGCAATATCTGTGTTTTTGTTTTCAAAACATTTTAATTTTAAATTTTAATAAATAATCATGAATATCTTTAATTAATATTAGACAAGAACTCTCAAATTAACCGTAATAATATCAAGCATTTTAAAATGAATCATATATTATCCATCCCCGAAATAAGCGACCCGGTTATAGGCAAAACTCGATATAAGAACAAGTTTTGTGCTGCACCGGCCGCTTTTGCGGGATTCCTAATGTTAAAGACTTTGGATATAAACATATTGGATATAAGCATATCCTCGATATAAGCCATGCTAAATTAATACACTGCAGTATAATACCCCGTTATAAGCAAATTCATTAAAGATTATATCTTTTTATACCCTAAAGCAGAGATCACCATATCCATGGGAACGGTTGCTAATGCAAACAAATCTACTACATAATTGATTTGTGAAATGTGATGATACTTTTACATAGAGACATGTTTTATTGATCTCTGCAATAAAGTAACAAATAAAGACTAAAATGTCTCCAAAATTGATAAAAGTTTTTGTTTATTGAATTAAATTAAAATATAATTAACTTAATTGATAATAAAACAATTATTTAATGACTATTTGAATAAATATTAAATATCTTATAATTTTAAGTTAAGTTTTTTATTTGATTATTTTATTATTTATTTTATTTATATTATTTAATATTTTAATATTTATTATTTTTTAAATTTTAATATTTATTTTATTATTGAATGTAAAGAAAATGATTGAAAAGAGTTTGTAGCGGTCGGTTCCTAAAGCGACCCTAACGTGACCGGGATCTGCTGCTGTAGAGCACTTTCACTATGACCAAGGTAGTTTTCCTCTGGTCAAGACCCGTAGGAGCTATAGTTTGGGGGCTATAACTCAACTTAACAATCACTTAACTAAATGATTGAACACATTTTTAAATGAAAAGTCAATGGTTTTAATAAAACAATGAATTTATTATTTAAAACTTATTTAAAAACATTTATTAATTTCTTTACTTAAAGAACACAAAATAATTGAATACAAAACTATTGTTTAGTCGTTTTTGACTAAAAACTCAATTAAAAAAAACTGTCTTAAGGAAGACTCTCAAAGCACTTCCATAAGCGCACTGAAATATTACTGTCACTAAAGGACTGAAAACAACCACTGCTCTAACCAAACTCTAGACTCTGAACTCTTTACTCACTGCCAAAGACTGCCACAAACGGTCAGTTCCACTCATATTTATAGTGACCGACAGTGACAGGCACTAACCAATCAAAACATTAATATTTAAATATTTAAATCAAAAACTGTTTCAATAACTTTCCATTAGAGAAGAGAAACGTCTCATTCCTTAACTGACTTTTAAGGATTAAAATAATTTTAAAGTCAAACATAAATTTTAGTCAGAAAGAGATTACAAAAGTGAAGGCTTTGTTTGCATAAACTATTAATGAAAAACAGAAAAGAATGAAATGTTTAAATGAAATCTTAATTAAGCTTTTAATGGCGCCGAAGAGTTTCCTTTAGGACTGTCCGTTAGCCGTTTCCGCTACATCTCCCGACCGAAACTCTGCTCGTCCTCGAGCAGCGGAAAAGTTGGGGCTCTTCCACTCATCAGTCCTTACGCCATCCGATTGTCTCATCTGAATATAAAAATTCTGTGGCTTTAGCTGTACTTTTCTTTCCAATATTCGAATTCTATTTCTGTGATATTCCGAACGATTAAAAGGGGCGGTGCACTCACTGGCCATATGTCCCCATTCACTACAATTAAAACATTGTCTGTTGACAGTCCTTTTCGGAAAATATCTATAAGACATGTGATTATTCTCCTTTCCTTCGCGAAGTTCTGAATGACCACGATCATTCCTTTCTTTCCTTTTATCTCGTTTTTGCTTTTGATAATCATCTCTTCTTTGATGTTTCGTTATCGAAGGTTTGCTTTGTTTTAAAAACTTTTTTGGTTCTCGTGAGACTTCCATTTGGTGAAGAAGGGTGAGGTGATCGACAATAAGGGACAGACTTGAATACATGACAATCTGTTTAGCGTACCCTTCCTTTAGCCCCGCTTTCAATCGGCCAACAATTGCCTCATCTGTGGGTTTCATATCATTGGGCAAAAGGGATAGTTTTCTTTGCAGTCGGTAATAGTAGTCGACTGGACTCTCGTCGTCTCTTTGCGACATATTGTAGAACAACTGAAGAATATTTTGTTCGTAATCTTTCGGTTTGAACCGGGACACAAATGCAGTTTTGAATTGGGACCAATCAGGGGTGATTGTCGCGAACTGGGTATCGTACCATACTCTTGCCGAACCGTGAAGAGCATTCGGCACATAGTGAGCCTTCTCCACATCTCTCCAGTGGTTTGCATTGGCCGCCAATTCGAAATTTCTGAGCCAAACAATAGGGTCCATACAGTGACTGTAAAACGTTGGTAACGGCACAGCAATGGTCACTGGTTTTGGAGGTGCTTGTGATCGAGTGCTTGCAATCAGTTGTGCTACATCAGCAACACTTAACAATCCTTGTTGAGTTCGATCAGTTGGGGTATTTGAAACTGTTTGTCCCGAAGAGACGCTGGACTGACTCAAAGTTTGTTCTTCACGCGATTGAAGAAGTGTCTCAACAGCGCTTAACTTATTCTTTAACTGACTGTAATTATTATTTAAATCGTTATATCGTTTTTCCCAATCTTTTATTTGATCTTGCAAATCAGCGACACGCAAACGTTCCCTTTCGGCATTTCTTTTCTCTTCAAGAACTCTAATTTGCGCGTCCATTACTCGCAGTCTCTCTGAAGGGGGAGTGCTTTGGCTCCTTCGCCTCCTTTCGCTTACTGGCGTTTGTGCAATTATTGTTTCATTCTGACCTTGTTCATTTTGTTGTTCTTCGTGAGGTCTCTCTGTGTTGTCTCCTAATGGCAGGTCCTGGATAAGTATAGGACTCTCTCCACTGTTGTCGGAACCGCTATTGTGTTGATTTGTGGCGTCTCCTTCTCCGTCAGTAGAAGAGTGGTTTCCTCCGTTTCGAGAACGTCGGTGCGATTCGAGGACCTGAAGTGGCGATTCAGCCCCCGTTGAACGCGTTCTCGTCATTGTGACAGACGACGTACTCTTCGAACTTTTTGATGAAGTGACTAAGAATTACCCGAATTTTTCTCGGCGTAAATCTGGATTACCCGGCGCCTCCACCAATTTTGTAGCGGTGGGTTAACTAAACCAACCCTACAGTGACCGGGATCGACTAATGAGAGGCACTGATGCTATGACCAAGGTGTTTTTCCTCTGGTCAAGACCCTTAGGAGCTATAGTGTGGGCTATAACTCATAGACGACAATCACTTGAAGAAGTGGTTGAACACAACATTGAATAAATGGTCAAAATTTTTAAAAAAAGAACAAATTTATTATTTAAAAACATATTTTTAAAAACATTTATTAATTTTCTCTTAAAGAAAACACAAAATAATGAAAAACAAAAACTATTGTTAAGTCATTTTCCACTAAAAACTGTATCAGATCTTCAACTGAAGACTGACTAAAAATTTAAATCAAAACTAAAAGAAAAGACTTCTTTAAAAACTAATCATCAACTGAACTGAAAAACTAAGACTAACTCAAACGGTCAGTTCGGGTCATATTTATAGCTTCGATCAGAGATCGATGAAAGCCAATTGAATAATTCAATTTTAAATATTTAAATCAAATTATTTTAAAACAACTTTTTGTTAGGAAAATAAACGTTAAATTTCTTATCATATTTTAAGGATTAAATACTTTTAAAGTTAAACAAAAGTTTGAGTCAAAGGATAATAAAAGTTTAGAGTTTTGTTTACATAAAATATTTAGTGAGAAAATGAAATGAATTAAATGTTTAAATAAATATTTAAATAAACATTTGAGTGGCGCTGAAATGTGTCCTTTAATTACTGTCCAATAGCGGGTTCCGCTACATATTTGATAATAAACATACCTTTCTTTATAATATAATAGTTATATTGACTTTTCCAACGATTTGATGATTTTTAAAATTGCAATCGAATTCAATTTCGTATATGATTTTTTTTATAACATTTATAGTTTAAACATAAAAAATTAATTTTTTGAATTAATATAAATATTTCATTTAAAAAAATATTGTTTAATATTTATGAAAACAATAATTGATTTTTAGTTAAAATTCTATTCTTTCGATTAAATAATCTGTTTGTTATTGATTTTTTTGAAAGTAATAAGTTTATATTAACGTGTAGATTTGTTTTCGATACTTTATTTAATATATAACTCTTCGTAAATATTGAAATACTTTTGATAATATTAAACAAATTTTGAAACAAAATAACAAAAGACAGACCCAAATACATACCCAAAAGTCCACCAAAATTACATAAAACAGTTATAAATGTAATGTTTGGTAAATTTTTAATTCTTATATCAGGAATAATATTGTGTCTAATAATATAATTAGAATTGGAACCACCTTGTCTAAAATTTGTTGAAAAAAATCTAAATTTGCAGTCGGGCTGACACTTGTTTTCGCAATAATATAAATGATCAGATGATTCAATATTGCAATTTTGTTGGTCTTTAATGAAAAGCTGTTTGAGAAGATCTTAGAATATAAAGAGAAGTTTTTAATTGACTCGAATTACAATATTTATGAGAAAATGACTGAACACAAGAGGTAATACAATCGGACCTCATATTGAAATTCGCAAACTTATAATCAAAATCATATTCAAAGCAATAGGTGTCATAACCTCTGCCCAGAAGTTCGACAGATATCTCATTGTAATCAATAATATAACTCTTTTTATATCTAATTTTAAAAATAAACTTTTCTCTACTTTAGGTAAAGTGTTTGGTGAGTGTAACGTCATATAAACATATTTAATATATTTCATATTTTTAAGTATACCATAAGTCATATTGTAATTTTGGCCTATTTTTATGTAATCCAAATATATTTTGAATCCTCTGTTATATCTTATTAAATGATTGAAATAAGTATAACATTTATCCAAGAAATATAGTTTAGGTTTTGTTATTCCATATAGACGGAATGATCTCTTGTTTTTCAAGTTTGGAAAAGTTGCGATGAAAGCCATTTATCATAATATTATGTCTAATATTTATATAGAATTAAAAAAGTTTATTTAATATATAAATAACTTACACTAAATTTAAGCTGAAATTTTGTATAATAGTTTCACCAGAGTATAAATTGCTAATTGCAAATAAATATTTCTCATAAGTGGAATTAGAATTAAACCAAGCAAAACGATTATCTTGAAAAATATCATTAAACCTTTCTTTTATATTTTCTACTTTTCTCAAGTCTAGAAAATTTGGTAAACATATTGTGACCCCAGGTAAGTTATCAAAGGCAATAACACCAACTCTGATTGAAACAACAGTTTGTCCACTCATATAATTAATAATTATTTCATTCGTTTGGTATAAAAATCCGAATAAACAAACCATAGAAATAAAATTTGTTTTAAAATATATAAAAATTATTTTAACTAACTTAACCATGATCAAGTTTTTATTATGAAAGATCATGTGCTGATTTTAAATTGTCTTAAAATAATGAAATGTTATTAATTTGTAATCTTCACAAATGAATAAGATTAGTTATGGAGATTCAAGAAAGTTTAATCTGGAATATAAGGCATTTGGTTTTCTTGATTTAGAATTGATCAATCAAAATGATGGGAAGGCTTTTATAAATTATTGGCCATCAATTATACCACTGATTGTCAATATGTTTACAATTCTAAAGTTTGAAAATATTTTATTAATATTTCATTATTAAAATTATTAACTTGTTAGTTTAAACAAGATATTTTACACTGGAACTTTCAAATAAACTCACAAACTTAGTTAATTATAAGTTATTTAATATAATCTAGATGTTTTAATTTGAAAATTAGATAGATAATTTATATTAAAGAGCAAATTTTATTACTAAAACTAAAAAAATTAAATAAATAAAAAAATTATTTTCCTTGATATCTTTATTAAGATAACTATTGCAATTAGATATTGATTGAGTTATTATATTATTAATGAAAAAAAAATTATATCAAAACAAAAATTTTATCACCTAGGGAATCTAAATGTAGAGTCAATAATAGTTGTTATATTATGCTATCTTCAACATAAAATTGTATAGTAATTATTTTATATTAATAGAGCAAATTAATATACATTTAATTATTTATTTCAAAATGTAACTTCATTTCTAATTGGTCCTGGAAAATAATATAAAACTTTTTCATTACATTTACATAGTAAGTGTAGTATAAGTTATCGTTTCGCACCCTCCCAACCATTCTGCAGCTCACCTACCTATTCTAAAGGCTCAACAACCCAATCTAAATGACCACCCACCCACTCTACTAGCTAACCCAATAATTCTGGGTTCTCCCCTTATATCTACCCCATGATGATAATGTGTAAATGTCCATTTTTGACAGAACGGTAGGGGATTGGTAGGCTGTTGTATCTTTCTCTGTTGACCAATTCTTTTGGTAGTAACGGGGAAATTTCTCCTTTCTGAAAGAAACGGAAAGGCGTGGTAGGCAGTGATAAAATTCTCTTTTGAAAAACGTTTTTGATATTAATATAAAATTTCTTTTTTCACTACATCTACGTAGTAAAGTGTAGTATATGTAATCGTTTCGCACCTACCCACCCACCCACTCTACAAGCTCACCCACCTACTTTTCAGCCTCAACCACCTACTCTTCAGGCTCACCAACGTACTCTAACGGCTAAAATCACCAATCAACTTTACTAACCTATCCACTCAATCTACCTTCCCTTGGTATGCAGCGCATAAAATTAAACCAATAGAGTGGTAGGTTGTGGTCATACTTGAGAACAACCATTTTGTTTGTAAAATGAAAATTTTATCTTTTTGATAGAAACGAAGGGAAGTTGTAGGATGTGCTCCCTCTTTCCCTTATTCTTTTCCTCTCACTCACTCACATTCTCTCCCTATGGAAACCAATCTTTTTGTTAGTAACGGGTAAATTTCACCTTTTTGATAAAACCGGAGTAGATTGATAGGTTGGACTCTCCCTTTTGATGCTCGTAAATGTAGTAGAAATGGCTTTGCCCTCAAACCTTGTTTTCAGTATTGTGGAGATGGTATCTCTTAATGAAGAACATTACTAATAGATATTAGGACTGTAATTTGTAAAAAATAGTAACATTTTAATTAAAATAATTCTTATTTATAATTTATTAAATTAAATTAATTATAAAACTAAACTTATAGAACTTTAATTTTAAATAAAAAATCATGATAATATAAAAAACCTTTTCCACAAATACAAATCAAAAGTACAAATATTTAATAGATAACTATTATTACAATAACAGATAAAATTACAGTTTTTTGAAAAACTTAATAATTATAAAAATCTTTAGAAAATGTTTCTATAATTAATTTTTACAATTAAATAATTCATTTAATGTTTTATATTTATTATTGGTGAATAATAAACTTCAATTTTATAAATATGTCATATCATATACCATATTTAATTCGTTATATATTTTTATGTAAATTTTCATTTATTTTTGAAGATTAATTAGATTTTAATTAAATAAAATATAAAAATGTAATTCTATAGAATATAAGTTAATTTCAATATTTAATTAGCTAGATAAATAATATTGTTATGAAAATAGGAATAAACCTAGAGATCAATTATAAGTTTAAGTAATAATATTTTATAACTTGGAAAGCTTCTACTGATTCCACCAATCAAAAAGGAAAATTTCATCTAGCTTCTTCTATCAATAGAATAGTTTAACTCTTCATTAGCAGATTTATTGTAATGATTGTTATGAGTACACTTAAGATAATTTCATTATATAATAAATAACGTTTCGCAAATAATTTTGTCACAAGTAAAGATATTTAAAGAAATTTTGTATATTAATCTCTTATATTATTTTGAATCAAAATTCTTCACTACATTTACATAGTAAGTGTAGTATATGTAATCGTGTTTTGCCTTCAAACCTTGTTTCAACGAAATTTATTAAGAAACATTTGATCAAAGTCAATTAGAATTTTTAAATGTATAAGCTGATTTTTTCTTAATTTGTAGGTATATTGTAAAACAAAATTGTACGTAATCATTTAATATTTATCGAAAATATTTTATATTAAATATTTAACAAAACTTAAGTATAAATAATTTTCAATTAATTTGAATAAAACTGTAAGAAAATTTTTAAATACTATAGAATTATATCAAAAATCATATATTTTTATAATTGAAATTTTTAACCCTTCGAATTTTTTTAAATTATTAAAAACTTATTTATATACAATTAAAGATCGATACCGTGAACCTGATCGGGGATGAAGTTTTGGTTCACGCTATTGGTTAGTTCACCCAATCGGTCATTTTATAAATAATAAATTTATTTGATATAATTAGCCATCATTTTATATAAAAATATAATTTAAGTGATTATTTAGTAAAATATTGAGTAATTTTTATCTGAATTGACGAAATAAGTATTTGATTGACCACATCTCTTCTCATATTATTAAGTGAATCCATAAAAGTGTTGACATTTCTTTCTGCATAAATTTTTTATTTCTGCAAATTATTGATATAATCGATAGCTTTAGAAGAGTAAATCTGTTTGTCATTTGTATTAACACTTTTTTATTTTTTATTTGTTTGATCCAAATGACCAGAGCTTTCTCTACTTCCCGATGTTTAGCGACGAAGTCTCTAAACTGGTTTTCATTTGATTTGTTTGAAGTGTTTTCAAAATTCTAGATAATTTTGTCTCCATTTTGAAAAATTCGAGTTATATTTAAATAAAATTTGGTTGTTCACCCTATCGATCATTAATTACATACAATAACTCTGGTTTGTACTCGGGGATTTAAAAATGATTCACCCTATTGGTTAGTTCACCATAGTGGTCGTTCACGCTATCGATCTTTAACTGTAAATCTATTAGATGCTTTAAAAATATTTTTAAATTTTAGATAATTAAAAGGTCTAAATATTGGTATAGAGACATAAAAAATCCAAATATTTTTATTGAAATAGAAACTGAATTATTTGGACTGTAATATGAAAATAATTGTAATACGTTAGCAGTTTTTTATTAAAATTGTACAAGTTTAATAACTTTGTTAGTTAATAAATAATAAAATTTAAGAATAATAGCACTTATGATAAGCAAAAGAAAGCGTGCTAGAATTTGAAGCCATATATATAGACAAATATTTAATAGATAATTATTATTATATTAATAGAAAAAATTACAGTTCAGTAATATATTAAATAATTTTTCAAAGCCAATGAATTACTTTATTTAATTATTTATTTTTATATAGATTATTTAAGAAATAATTAAGTTATTTTTTAACATTCATCTTATTAAAGATTATTTTTTATATTTTAATTATAAAATTTAAAAATAACATCTAGTAAAAATAACTTAAACAAAAAGCTTTTATTAAAAATAATATTTAATAAAATTAACTAACAAAAATTATATTTTGTAAAAATAAATTTAACAAAAATAACTACAATTTAACACAATATCTTTTTGAACTTTTGTATGTTCGCTCTTTCAATTGTGTTATCTGTCTTTATTAGTTTATGTCTACTTTATTATATTGTCTTTTCTTTAATTATTAGGATTTATTTATCATATTCTAGGAGCTTTTCTCCCTTATATAAGGGTGTATCCAATCTATTCTAGTGTCTTTTTTCCCATTATCAGGCTGTCTTCATCATACTATTTATCGGAATAAAATTATTTTTTAACATCTAATATGGGTCAGCATGGACTTTACCCCATATTTTTATTATCTATACATCAATTAGAAGCAATCTAGAACACTGTAAGGGGCCTCCGCCCCATTTTGAGGTACCTATCTTCAAAATTTCAAAAACGTATTTTATGGATGTGATATATGAATTCGATGTAGAATTTAACGCTGTATACGAATATCTAATCAGAAAAGTTAATATCTTTCTGTTTTGAAAATATTTTATTTTAAACAAATTTGAACTCAATGAAAATAAAATTTTAATTTAAAATAACACTTTATTTATAAAATTATCTATATAAACTTATTTCTAATATTTTATCATAATCAAAAATTTTAATAAAAATAATAAAAATAGAATATCTTAAGAACGAAAATGCATATAATTTTTAAAATTAAATATTGGTGTTTAGGGCTAAATTCAACATCAAATTCATACAGTCAACAAAATAATAGGTAGGAATAATTCCTAAAAATTAGACACTATTATATAGTTGTTTTAACTAGGTTATTGATGAAATTTTAAAGCTAAATTTTTATCAATTATTCATTTATTATTCGAGTTTACAAAATATATAAAGGTTTCAAAATCACCATGCCATTTTATAAGATT
>JAQFZM010002315.1:0-14112 GCA_034695785.1 Galumna obvia | reverse complement strand
AATAAAAACTGAATTTTTATGTAATTCTAAATAAAAACTGATTTTCATTTGCGGTAAACTTATTTTCATTTGCGTTGAAATGATTTTCATTTGCGATCTCAACACTAAAAATGATTTTCATTTGCGGTAAAATGATTTTCAATTCGTTTTGACTGTATAATAAAATATGGACAATTATAAAATGTTAAGTATTGTTAGAATATAATATAAAACTAATCATTAAAAGATATATTTTAATGTAAGTTAGATAATGGTACTTAAGAATTGAAAATGAATTTTGGTGTTTTTAATTAATTTTCTTATAGTTAATATAAACTTAGTTAAAATATTGATTATTAGCCCCAAATATGTGATAACCTCAAGAAATATTGATTTATGTAAAATTGATCGCTTTAGTAATGAGTCAATGAGTTATAAATATTAAATAATTGATTGCTTGGAAATGAAAATCAGATGTGACGTAAGATATTATATAGTAAATAAGTATAAAAATCTGACGTCACTGATTTTCATTTCCAATCAATTATCTACTCTAATAAAAACGCTTAAATCAATTGGATGTCTGCTATGATTTTTTTTCTAATCATTTGCGCATTACTTCATATTTTCATATATATTAAAAAATGGAAAAAATTAAAAATAAGTCGAATTTAAGGTCTGAATGGAAAATAATTAAAATAATATTATTTGTAAATATTGATTAAAATGTATTCATATGTTTTGAATTATTTATTATAAAAGATATCTCATTGAGAAACTTTTCGAGAAATATTTTATAATTTTAAGATTCTTTCTATTTTGGCCAACCCTACTCTACAATCTATATAATTATAAACTTAGATAGTAAACATGGTCACATTTTAAAATTTATTTTTGAAATAAGAGTAAAATTGTTGCGATAATAATAATAATGAATATTGAAATTAAATTTATAAATACAATTAACAAGTATCTTTAAACCGTATCTTTAAAAAACGGCGGATTTTATTCTCACCCATTAATCTCTTCATTGATTTTTCTCTAAAAATTATAATTAAATTATAAGTTGTAATAAATTTTGGTTTGAGAGTAATTTGATATAGAATTAGATGACATCATATATTACTTTAATAATGATAGCAATGATTCACAGATTGTTGTCCAGCAATGAATCGTAATTCAGGACAAATGTCTTTATTTGGTGATAAAAAAGAGCAATGAATTATTCAAATTCAGTGTTTGTTGTATTAATGATAATAACTATAATAATGACAATCTTGGTTAATTCATACCAAAACGGTATATCATATCAAACAATCCTTCGATTAAATACTATTTTTTTTGAAGTTATTGATAAAAAGGTGACCAATTGTCCTCGATATACAAGCACTAATAGCAGTCGTAACGACACCAATTTGTGTCCATCTTTTTCTCAATTAATATGTCCGACAAAATGCGATCCCGTATTTTAAACAAATTTTATTGAAATAATTTGATTAGAAATTTGTTTTAGAGCTGTAAACGACCTCTAATCAAACGATCGATGTGTAGACAACCGATCACTTGTGATACTAAAGAGTGTGTCTGTGGACCTGATTATGTCAAGAACAATGACAAGAAGTGTATTCCAATAGAGCGCTGTTGTAAGTATTAGCACTGTTTACACATTTAGTAAAATTCTAATCACTTTATGGGAATAGCAGAGAACTGTCCGCACAACGAAATATTCAAGTTATGTCCCCTTTCCTGTGAAATTCATTGTGGAAATGTTAACAATCCTCCAAAAAAATGTCCCGAAGATGAAAGAGAGGACCACGAATGCATTGCAGACTGTGTCTGTCCCACTGGACTCATCCGAGACTATTCTAATGGAAAGTGCGTTAAAAAAGAAAACTGTTCTCAAAGTGAGTACTCAACTGTGAACTCTATTTTGACTCATTTAACTATCAATGGGTGTAATAAAGGCAGTGCCACGAGTTGTCCCCCAAACGAAGAATATAGAAATTGCA
Source organism: Galumna obvia (assembly GCA_034695785.1). Lineage (NCBI taxonomy): Eukaryota > Metazoa > Arthropoda > Arachnida > Sarcoptiformes > Galumnidae > Galumna > Galumna obvia. The sequence continues at coordinate 12,124 of JAQFZM010002315.1, read as the reverse complement.
GTCATGATTGCGATCGAGTCTGTAATCGAGTTAACACTATTTGTGATACAAAAGATAAAAACTGTAAAAAGGGCTGCTTTTGTCAAAAAGGTTTCGTTCGTCAAAATATTAACGCAAAATGCATTTCTGAAGACCACTGTATCTCAAACGCAGATATTATTCTTACAAAAAACTCAACGAATAATAAAAATAATAACAATAATAAAACAAATATAAAACATAAGATTCACTAAATTGTATACCATTTAGTTGAGCCATAGTTGTGCTCTACTTATATCAATAAAACAATTGTTCATTTGCTAGAAGTGATTCAGAATCTTATTTTTAAGCTAAGAATTTGTGAGAATAAGATTTATTTGCTTTATTAGCACTATTTACTACATTTGCTTTATTTGCTATTTTGTTATGTTTGCTATATTTTCTATATTTGCTTGGTGTTTAATTAAAGCAATTATAAAAACATAAATCATTCAAATTATTAATCATTTTTCAAATCATTTAAACTTTTTTGTATTTTATTGTATAAAATCATAATATTATTAATATTTTCATTTAAAAAGTATCGCATTTAATATCAATTAGACTTTTTTTTGATTTTAAACTTTATTAAATTTTGTACCATGCTTAATTATAGTATTTACTTATATATTATAGATTGAAAAATGATGCCTCGATTATATGCGTCAAATGTTTACATCAAAATTCTTGAATACATTAATTAAAGTTAATATAATATACACTAAAATAAAGATTACTTTACGATTGTTTCAAATCATAAAAAGAGTCCATAAATTGAAGAATAGTTTATAATTGAAGTGTTAGTCATGAGTTTGCGGTAAAACTTTATTATAATAAGTGTTTATAAATACAAAAGTTTTAGTTATGTTGAACTTGACTTTCGGAAAGTGAAGAAAACCTCCAAATTAAAGGAAGACATTAACGACACTCAAACATATCTATGAATTCATAGTAAGAGTCACAACTGATTGTCAGTCAAGAGTAGTGACTGATTGCTGGTTCCTATTTTGATGGGATTTTAATTGAAAACAAATTTTGTGTTAGTTTTGAATGCGTTCACAAATTTATAGGAATTAATGCAAAGTTTGAAACAAATTATCGACTCAGAGAAGTGATTCACTACAGAGAAGTGACGAACAAATGTTTCTTCGAGAGTGACATACATTTAATGGTAATCACACAGAGATGAGGGAAACTCACCGGAGAGAAAATGAAAAGACCGGCAAATATCAAAGATTCAATTTGTCAATCAATAAGAAGATCACAAATCATCGAATGGTTAGTTTGAAAGCAAACACACATTTCATGTGTCGCGAAAAGTGATGCACTTCTGACAGTTTTCACGAGTAAGGCGTCGGCTGAGCGCACGAGAGCCAATCCATACATTTGCTTATAGTGAAGGTTTTGCCCATTAAATAGAGTGTCGAAAGCGCTTCACTTAATTCATTCTTAACAAACTTTCAAAACGTTTAGAATCGCTTTCACTTGAATTTTGTTCAGTTTTTTCTCAAATTTGAAAAAAATTGTTTTGAAGTTATTATTAGACTAAAAGAAGTCATAAAAGAATGCATTCAACGACTGACAAATCAACTGAAAAGTTTTCGGTTGAAAATATTCTCGAATCTCATAATTTTAGGACAATTAGGAAGAGTTCTGATGACGACTCCAATCATTTGGAGAGAGAAGAAGATATTCAAAGTTTGCATTCATTCAAAAAACCAAATTTGAAGTTTGGAATCGACAGTATTTTGAAAAATTCGAGGGAAACACCAAATTTTCGTTCGCCCTTCAAATGTAAGAATACTTTTTTTAAATTAACAAAAATTTTAATTAAATTTAATTTTATATTAAAGATGAAAACTTTTCGTCTCTCAACTCTTCTATTTTAATACCGACCACCGATTCGTCGCAAACAGAATATTATTTTAATCGTAATTCAGCGCCGATTTGTTACGAAAGTCAATGCATTTCAGCCTTCAATAAACCAATTCTTCAAAACTATCAATACTTTTATTGCAATTCATATGCAACGAGTAATACCATCGCAGCTAATAGTGAGTCATTTTTCTCTATTTATGCCACTCTGTCTACTAAAACGATATTTGAACATGATAAAATTATACATTGCATGAATAAACAATAGACAAATTATTAATACGATTTATGTAAATATTTTAGATAATTAGTGTTTTACTTTATAATTACTTTTAAAAATATTTAAACAAAAATTGAAGATTTGGTTCATTTAATTAAATTTTTAGGGATTAAAGCTTTAGTTTTTAACAACTTTTTATTAACTGATTTTGTTTTCAAATAAATACTGGAATACATTGTTTGGGAAATAATTCATGTCTTTGAATATAAAATTTAGATTTAAGTCATAAAAAGTTTGGATCCGAAGTAGAAAAAGTCAAAAACACTAATTCATGCAAATAAGGGCTATATTTGATTGCGTGCGATAAGTGTGGGTACAAACGCTGCAAATGAAAGATAGAGTCAGCTTTTGTGTGGCACAGGACGACAAAAGCTGATCCCAACTATATTTTGAATTTTATTCACTGATTACTAACAGAAGTGTCGCTCTCTTTTATTTCGGATCATTTAATACTATTTAATACTAAATAAAATCAATTTATTTGATTCGAGACAATAAAATTTTCAAATAAAAATGACTAAACGATAGATCGCTCTCTAATTTCATATCCTTTTGTTATAGATATTGGAGACGGCAATTATGCCGCTCTTCAGGGCAACTATAATATCAATAGTTATTATAATCCATCGACTTTAAGGAGTGAACAGTCGGTCAATCAGTCAACAAAAAGTAAAAAAGCGAAGTGGAATCGCGCCGTCTTTACAAACCTTCAACGAAAGGGTCTCGAAAAACGATTTTCACTACAAAAGTATATAACAAAACCCGATCGCAGGAAATTGGCTGAAATGTTACGTCTCTCTGATTCTCAGGTCAAGGTTTGGTTTCAGGTCAGCATATATTTTAGTCAAACTTTTATTAGTGTTTAGCAATAATCCCAATAAATTTCTTAATAAAATTATTTTAATTTTTGTTTTAACGGTTCATCAAAATTAGTGAAATACCAGTTATCGTATAAATAGAAAGGTTTCAATTAATTTCAATTTCAATTGATTTTGTTTTCACTTAATATTTATGATCCGAAATAAATAAATCCAATTAAAACAAACCAAAATTTATTAGCATTTGATGAGATGAGTGAATGTTCTTGTTAAGATTAGTTATAATTATTTCAATTGATTAGTATTTGGTATCGTTTGCTAATTAAAATAATATTTTGATGAACAGAATCGTCGTATGAAATGGCGTCACTCCAAAGAATATAGAGAAGAGTTGTCCAAAACTGCTTCAAATAAAGAACAGCAGTTGATCTCTAATTTTCCGGTCAATAAAACAGAAGAAAACGATCAAAATTGAAACAAAAATGTGTAAAATTCATTCAAATGTTAATAAATTACTTAAACATAAGATATATTTCCATATATTTTCATATATAACTCACAAGAATTCAAATGTAATTATTATTTTAACATTTCTTTCAAAACAATAATAAATTATTGAGAATCTCATGAAAACTATGTCTAAGAATATATAGTTTTTGTCAAACATTTGATCTCATCTGACAATTATATTAAATGACTTATATTTAATGACTCACTAATTGAAATGATTTGACCAATGATTGCATTTTAAAGGAAATAAAAAAGAAAAAACAGATTTGTTTTAATAATTTGTTTATAATAAATAATTTAAACATTTTATTAACATTTTTAACAGATTCTTATTAATTGAATATAAGAAAAACGTAAACTTATTATCGAAGTAAAGCATAAATATTAAGAAATCCTATATCTATAATGAAAAGTTAAAAGCAATTTAAATTAAGAGCTGAGAGAATGTCTTATTATATGTCTTATGTTATGGCAATATATAAATCAGTAACACTTGACTCGACTCCGACTCGAAATAAACAGTTTCTTCTCTTAAGAAAAATTGTTTACTTAGTTTAGGATTCAATGTTTCATCGAATCAAAAGAAATTCAGAAGAAAATACTCGAATTATAAACAGTTTGTGTTAGTTTTGTATAAGTTTTGCATCTGTAGTCCTGAGCTTATGCTGTGCTCACCAAGACTTAGTTTGCACTCAATGTTAGACGTATGAGCCGTTTATTATTATTAGTATTATTATAACGGGACTCATACTAATGAAAGTGCTATTTCTTTCACTGATATATTCCAGATGATTGCCGAATAAAGCAACTAGATCACACTAATCATTACATTTTAGCTCAAGTGCTAAATCAGAAACAAGAAGAAGAAAAGCCATAACATTGCGGTTGAGGCTATGCTTCGCACTTATCTAAGACTCTTAGCTCTTATTAGTAAATAAAGTCATTTCTTTAGCTTTTATTAACTTTTTATCTAATATTTAAAAATGTTTAACAAAAAATTATGTCTTTATTTCTGACTCCAAATCATTGGATCCCATAAACTATTGATATATTTATTTATTTTTCTTTCGTATCATTCAATGAAATCATTTCAAAAGTTTCTACTTTTGACTAATATTTTGTTTATCCCTTTATATATAAAATCATTTATATTTGAAATTTTATATTTTGTTTTAATTTCTACTCAAAATGTTTTTTAATATTAATTTAACTGATATTTAGAGTTTCGTTGGCGGCACTTCTCTTAACTCTTGATCACGAGTGAGGTCTTTATAAAGTTATCAAAATAACTTTATTTTAATGTCGATATTCATATTATAGTTATATAATATATAAGATTATATAATATACAAAATAATACATTAAATCATTTGCTTTAAAACTTTTAAAGAATGTTTAAATAAAAAATTTTCAAAAATCTCCGACAACCTTGCTCAAATGTTTAAATGTTTTAATGCTGAGGCTTTCGACAAATATCTAATTAAGGGATGAAGTTTCAGAAAAAGGGGTAAAATATATAATTATTATAATTGAATTCATTGACCAAATATGTACATTGATCTTGTGCTAGATTCAAGTAAATCAGTACATTATATTTACCAAGATAAAGAACTTGAACAGTTTTATTGAGTCAATTTGATTTACATTATGTTATCAAAAATAAAGTCCATTTCATATATAATATTTTTTGTTAATAAATACTTTGCTTACTCATTCAAATTATGTTATATATAAATAGGTGTAATGTGCTTGCACATGTCACATAGCAAACGCATAAAATATATTAAAAAAAGTGTCTGAAACTTCATCGCTGATCTTAGTTATCATCATCAGAACAATTGGATTAAAATATTATTGAGTCTAAAGTTTTAAACCCTTTCTTGTATTTGAGGCCAATTGTAAGCCGAGAGAAAAAGCAGTAAAAGAGGACTTTTGGTCACATTATTTCAATTAAGGTTTGAATTTCAGACTTTTGCTTATATTCTGAAAATTACGACTCACTCAGAGCTCCCAAAAAACAATTGAACTCAAATGAATGAAAGGCTCATTTGGCTCTAAATTGCTTTCATGGAGACAACTATATTTAGTCAGACATTTACATATTTTCTTAATTCTATTGAAATATTTTGTTATAATAAATGTCATTCCTTATCAGTCCCTTGATCAATTATATTAATTCATTTTAAAAGTTACCTTTGAAAGTTTGTTTAAAAAGGAACTTAATACAAAGTGTTTGAGATCTTAACTACTCTTTTGATGCGTTTATATTGACTTTAGACTCAATAATATTTAGTCCAAAACTTAAAATGAAATTTAATCCAAAAATATTTATTTTCAATATTTCACTTAAAATGTTTGGTCATTCGTTTTAGTTGAAAACTATTTATCTTTTCACTTACATATTGTATAATATAAATACTTTTGCAAGATTGAAGCATGATATATTTAATTTATTTGTATGTTTTTTCATAGTTCTTAAATAAAAGTAATGAATACATTTTATTTAATATTTGTTAGTTTCAAAAGAGCTGCTCTTAATATATAAATTTGATTATTTAAAAAAACTAATTTTTGCCATTTATTAGTGATTTAATAAAAATAATTAAGCAAGGGTACAAATTATTAAAGTTTACCTAATTTATAAGTTGTAAATATAACTATTGTTTGCATAAAAACATATTTTTAATATAAATATAGTTTTGTTTGATATTAAAAAAATACTTTAAAAGATTAAGATTTTCATTAATACTTTATGGCTATTCTTTGGCTACAGAATTGTCTTTTAGTAAATATACTAAAATTCATTCTTTACTATATTTTGTAAATTTTATTATATTTTCTATTTTTGAAGTTTTAGTTTTGAAATAAAATGGAAATAATTTGAGTGGAGTCGCTCTCAAAGTAGAAGAAATGATTGGAAACTTAGAAAACAATAAAATCTCATTATTATAGTTATAATCATTAAAATGATTATAAACCGATCGCTTGAATATCGAATAAACATTTGTGAACAACCAATACATGAATTGTTTGTTTGTATAGTCGAGAGGAATGCTATTAAGAAGATGAGGATCATATGGCTGTCTATAGAGCATAAAAACGACTCCAAAAGTCATAGTTAACAACAATAACAAAGTTTTCTGCACTCAATCCGAATATTCAAAGAAGAGATGATTGAAACAAATGAAAGCAAAAACTTTTAAATTCTCAAACATTTCAAGGCTTTACATATGAATGACTCAATTCTCTATAATTTATATTAGTTTTGAGTCAAATATAGGTTTTGTATAAAATTCAAGTTTTAGATAAAGATCTGATTATTTTGATTAGGAATCCATTTGTTAGACCAACAAATGATAAATGAATTGAATATTAAGTTTTCTCAATGAATTTGTATACAGATTTCAAACACATTATTATTATTTATAATTATTTTAACGATAATAACGATAATCACTCTTCACTTCAAATCATATTTAGAGATATTTAGAGATATATTTCAAGAAAATCGAAATTTTATTTCTTTAAAAATATTCAATACTTTTAATAAAAATTAATTTTTAAAAATTCATATAATAATATTTCCTCTTTTGATAACGTTTTTAATCAAATTTCTTGTTTCCCCGAATTGATAGACAATATGTCTCCAATCGGATGCCTTAATAATAACACAATCGCCGTATTTTCCGATTTCAAGTGAGCCGTGAGTTTGCCATCGATTTAAAGCATAGGCCGCGTTAATAGTAGTGGCGGTAAGCGATTCGTTTAAGGTTAGACCACATTTTATTACTGAGAGATTCATTGCCATCGGAAGAGAATAGCCTTTAAATATAATTTTCAATAAATATTTTATGGAATAATTATTGAAGTGATTACACATCGCGTTTGGGTTGAAATCAGTTGCAACCGCTATAATCACATTCTGTTCAATCATTTTCCTAACGGGAGGGGACTGTAGTTTAAGGAGATATAGAGTTGTTGGACAGATGATAGCAGCTATGTCATTTTGCGAGAGACCTTTTATCCCATTGTCACCAATAAATTCAAGATGACTGACTGATTTGGCCCCGACTCGGGCCGCCATTTCAGCCGAACCTAAATAATTAAGTTCTTCGCCGTGAAAGGCAGGACTCGCTTTTAGAATACGTTTTCCCTCCAAAAGAATTTTCTCGCTTTGCTTTACGTCAAAAACGCCTTAAATTAAAAGATTTTTAAAATATAAAAATACATAAAAAATAACTGAATAAAAAACCCTTTTCACAAAAGACATCCACAAATTCGATATCAAACGATTCGTTAGTCTTCAAATGTTTCATCATTTCTATGATTTTGTCGACCCCTTCGTCTGCGGTCATACCTCTGCCGTAAAAATGTTATGAATAATATTATATGACTCCAAAAGTAGTTACAATTTTTCTATTGAATTCTATGGAACTACTTTTAGATATAATAAATATGAAGTGTACTGACTGAGGAACTGCATGAGCGCCCAGGAATGTAGTCACTAAATCAATGGATGAGTTTTGTTTAGCCCTTTCGATAACTTTAATCATTTTAGTTTCCGTCTCTAAATCTAATCCATAGCCTGTTTTGCATTCGAGAAGAGTTGTTCCACACGAAGACATATCTTTTAGCCTCAAATTGAAGAGTTCTAAAAGTTGTGATTCAGTGGCGCTTTGGGTTTGAGATACTGTATAATAGATTCCTCCGCCTTTTGAATGTATGTCCAAATAAGAAGCGCCTCTCGTTTTGGCATCGAATTCAAAAACTCTGTCGCCGGCGAATACCTAAACCAAAGTTCAATATTTATAACTTAAATAAATTGATTACTGACCGGATGGCTATGACTGTCAACCAGTCCTGGGATTACACAACAATTTTGTCCGTCGATTACATTTTCTATATTTTTATATTTAAATTCAATTTCATTATCGAATCCAATATCTAAAGAATTAAAGCATTTGAAGACAAAATAAAACTTTTAAAACAAAATATATGACACAAATCAATGTTTTATATAATTTAGTCATTCAATGATATACTCCTTAACTTAAATTCATTTAACAAATTATTTAAAATTCTGAGTGAAGTTTATAATAGTTTAGAGTAAACTTCTCTAAACTTTAGAATTTTAAACAAATAATAAACAATTTTTATAAATCGGTGTCAAAAGTGTCAACTAATTTATTGCTGACATCTGATCTCTTTCTCTCTTCGATTCTTCCAAACTATATATTGTCGGACATTTGAAACCCAATCATTAATTTTTGAATCTTTGGAGGTCTGCTCTTCAATCAGTTGAGAAACAAAGTATAACAAACATTTGTTTATTTACGGTTTAATAAAGAATATGGTATTCGTTACGACCATATCTCAAATCAAAATAAATTTTAATTGATTCCAGAATTAGACAATTTTTTGGTCAAATCGTTTTACTAAAATATTAGGAGAGGAGAGACCAGAGGGGGAGAAGAGGGAGGGTTTCCAGTTTTGCCATATTTTTTAATTTTCAATATTCATATTAAGTCACTAATAATTTGAACTTTTATTTTATTCGTAAAAAGAATTTCTGAATCTTATTTATGATTGTACTAGCACACACTCAAGGATGTTTATAAACAAACCTTTTATGAGTCCATCCGATCCAATAACAAGACTACAACCGACACCTTCTTTTCTACAAATGATAGCAATATTGTCTTGGTCTTTACCCCTTTTGAATGGTTGATAATTGTCACAAATCTTAACAATTTGTTCGCAATTTTTAATAATTAATTTAATGGTTTCACTCATTTTCCAGTTTTACATTAAATTACTTTTAAACAAATTAAAAGTTTAGCTCAGATTTTAACTGAAAGACTTCCCAATAAAAACAATACAATAAATATTTCGATGTTTTTGAAAACATAGTTTTAATTGAATTCCAATTTATATATCCTTGGAATTCATTCAAATGATTGGTTGGAAATAATGGTACCTCAACTCAGATCTTATCATTGAATTCAATTTAAATGTAAGTCTCGTCTTATTTGAAAAATTTAAAGTAAAGTAAAATTTGGTAAAATTATTAAAATATTAATAAAATATTATTGAAGAATAAACTTATTTATAATTAAAATTTGAAACTTATTAAGTATTTGAAGGTTTAGAACAATATTAAAACATTGAAGACTTTCTCAATAATCGATTGATTTGAATAGAATTTAATTAAATTGGAGTCCATTCTATTACTTTCTCTTAAGTTATAGTTATATAAAGTTATATAATTTATTAATAATTCTTAAAATTTATTTTAAACCGTATTTTTTTGTGAAGAAATTCTTTAAAAAAAACTACTCAAATCCTTATTTTTATTTATTCTTTTTATTTTATATAAAATGTTATTAATTATTAGAGTCGATTGCGATTCTATTTCATATTCATTCAATTTTTAGTGAATTTCATTTAAAACTATTTCAAATAATTCAAAATTATTTCACATTCAATCAAATGAATGATTGAATTCATTCAAATTAATTAAATCCATACCCAATATATACTTGAAATATTGTTCTCACAAGTGTTTTGGCTAAACCGTAAATAATCAATGATGTAATACTGCTTATGAAATGTTTCTACTGATCGAAACGAACAAATTACTAAATTTAATTGACCACTTTTATGTCAGATCAATAGTTCTCCAGATTTAGACCTCACGAGTTATAATGATTTGTTACGAAATAAATTCATTTGAATGAATGTGAAATACTTTTGAATTATTTGAAATAGTTTTGAATGAAAATGTAAAATATATGCATTATTTGGAAATAGAATCGCAATCGACTGTAATGATCTTGGCATCATTTTAGGGTATTAAGAAGTTATATTGAATGCTTTATACAAAACTAAATTGATCAAGCAAATTTTTAATAATTTCAAAAAATGTAGTTTTAAAACTTTTCGAGCTCCCTAATATTAATATTCCAAAAACTAATCTTATAATTAACAAAGGGGGGAGTCAATATAAGTGCATGCAAAATTTTGTTACATTTCATTAGATAGTGTAAGAAATATAGCTTGTTAAGTTGTCCTAGTTAGATTTGAACACTACGGTATGTTTACTTAAATCTTAGAAATAAATAAAATTACAATAATTTCTTCATTTCAATGCTTTTCATTTGATTGTTAGCTTAAATTAATTTTTTATAATTTGTTTTTTTAATTTTATTGAAATTCAACTCAATAAACCATAAAATTAAAATACAATTGAAATACATTTGATTTTTGCCTCTCTAAGTACTGCAAGTCCATAATCTGTAATCACTGCTAATGAGAAATCCAATATAGTAGTCCCGAACTTTTCACTCTTTGGAGGTTTGACTGTAATATCTACAAAAATATTTAAATTATTAATTTATAAAATGATATTATATTAAATATTTTTAATATTATTATATTTTAAAAATAGAAATATTAACAAATTTATATTATCTATTGTTTTAATTTCCAGAAGATTAAATAAAAATTGAATGGTAAAATCCATAAAGTAATTAAATTAAATTGTAAAAATTTTTAATAATTTATAAAATGTAATTAATAAATTAAAACTTTAATAATTTAAATTATATCATTTAAAAGTGTACTGTAATTTTCGGAATAAATTTTTAAAATTAAATAATTTCCTATGAAAATAATATTGCTTCTATATAATAATAATTGAATTTCTATTTTAAAAAATTTAATCGATTTATTTGAAATCCGTTATAAATCAGTTATAAATTTTATTTTTTCAAATTTTATTCCAATAGGAAATTATCATGATTATTTCTTATTTTTGTAATATAAAACAATTAGTTTGAGAAATGATACCACTGTTAATCCTATGATCTATAATAAAAATATATACAAGATTAAAATCAATATTATAAATTTACATTATTTATGGTCACATACGTCACACACGTTAAGAGAATTAACCAGAAATAAATTGAAACAATAGAATCCAATTTTTTGCTTGCTAATCTTCTCTATCATTGATAGAAACTATTATGCGATGAAATAAAATATTTAGATAATTTTCTGTTCGATATTTTGAATGTGCTTGAATAAAGTATCAATAAAATTAACAGTTTGTATAATAAAAAAATTAAACTAAATTTTCTAATAAATAATCAAGTTTCATATGTGAAAAATAAATATTTGTTATAATTTTAAACACAATAACTTTAAACCAGGAATGTCAATTTAATCATAGGAGTTGATTAATCTTTTATTCTTAATGAATAAACTGATGAAGTTAACTTGCGTATATCTTTTTAAAACATTTACAGGGTTTTTAATTTGTTTTTTATATTTAAGTATTTTAATCAGTGTTGAAATTATAGATATTTATCTATACAAACCTTTAATTTTATTTGTGTTTTTAGAAATAAATTGTTTGCAAAAAATTTCAATAATTGTTTTCGCGATTCTTTGATTTCTGCTACAATAATCGATACATTAAATAGAATGAGTAATAGATTTATAGACCAAAGTATAGAACAGTAGAGAAAACAATACTTTATATATACTTTAATATTAACGAAGAGATAAACATAAAAACTCATATTTGTTACAATTATTGTGGACAATGTCATAACGAACA
>JAQFZM010002314.1:0-14115 GCA_034695785.1 Galumna obvia | reverse complement strand
AATTATGTCGAAATTAAATGAAGATTTTATTGTGAAACCTATCAATTCGTGGACTGAATTGAAATATAATAATAAAATTCTTATAAATTATCTCTACATTCAAATGGAATTGTGTTCACAAAATTTAGAGCAATTAATTCAAACAATGAATTCTTTGGATAATAAGTACGAAATAATTCAATATTTTATTAGAACTCAACTGTTGGTCGAACTGACAGAATGTGTAAACCATTTACACACTTCAACGCCTCCTATACTTCACAGAGACCTTAAACCACAAAATGTTTTGATTAGTGATGGAAGTAATGGCAGATTCTTAAAGTTATGTGACTTTGGATTATCAAAACCCATAGAGAATAGTAGAAATACAAAAGAAATCGGAACTAATTAAAAATTTAAATAATATGTTCTTGATAATAGTCTATGTAATTTACTTATTCTTTAGAAATGTGCAAAAACAACAACATATTAATTAAACGTTAGAAAGTAAAGCCATTCTATAATAATTAATATAATCGATATAGATATACAAGGTATATAAAATATGAACAATCCTTTAACTTGCTCAAATGAAATATCTATAAACTCATTTTCAACCAATACTTCATCTCCGATGTCGGGACCAGCTCTTTTGGGATTCATATAAACTTTGATTAGATATTCATAAATACCACTCTCTCTGAATAATCCGATTCTAAAAATAAAATAATATTTTAATATTATTTCAATAAAAAGAAATAAATGAAATATTAAAATATATATAATCCTAAAATTAAGTATTGATAAATAAAATTTGTTGTAATTTGAAAACATATAGTCGAATCCAAAACAAATGACCGAATACTTTTTGTTATATTTTCTTTTGCTTATTTTCTGTCTATTTTCTATTTTCAAATGCCAACTATGGTTTTGTTGGATTTTGTATAAATAAAAAAAATTAAATTACCTTGAAATTTTTTTGATAATTCGTTGTTTTATAAAATTCTTATATTTCAAACATCTTAATGGATATCAATATAATTTTATTATTTTGTAAAACTAGATAAAATTTAAGTGGATACGTGTATTTTTATTTCTCATTATTTTATTAAGAGAGACAAAATCGGCTTCAAAATTTCAAAATTTTGAAAATTCGAATTGATCCAGTTCAAAAATTTCTTAAATAAATTTAATTTAACTAATTTATTCTAGTGCTATATATAATATTTTATTTGTCTACCGAGTTTCATTGAATTGTCTCATCTAAATCCATATTTATTGATAGAAAAGTGATTTTCTATATAATAAGAAAGTTTAAAAATTTGATTTAATGTGTATATTTTAATTTAATTTTTCAATATATGAAATTACTTAATAGATCATATTTTGAGATTCAGTTAAGATAATTAAATGAAACTCGGTTGACAAATATAGTATTTCAAATTGCACTAGAATAAATTTGTTCCAATAAAATAGGTTAGGAATAAAAGAATTGGATCAATTCGAATTTTCAAAATTTTGAAATTTGCAAGCTGATTTTATCTATATTAATTAAAAAATTGAGAAATAAAAATATTAATATCAACTTAATTTTTTCTAGTTTTAAAAAATAATCAAATTAAATCAATATCTATTAAGATGTATGAAATATAAAAATTTTAGGAAAAAATGAATTATCAGAAAAATTTTGAAGGTAAATTAATTTTTTTAATTTTTGCAAAATGCATACAAAATCATTGTTGGCATTTGAAAATAATTTTGTTATCGTTAATATTAGAGAAAATATAGCAAAAAGTAATCGATCATTTGTTACGGATTCGATTATATTTTAAATGAGTTTCAATTTGTGAAAAGAATTCAAAAATATTATAGTTCTTAAATATTCACATTTAAAAAATTAAAATTGATAATTCATATTCTTGCAAAAAATACAAAAGTTTATTTGAAGCAAATAAACTATCTTACACTAGGTCAAATTTCTTTGCAATTGTTTCGTCAAAGTTGAATGACATTTTATTGATAATAATAAAATATGGACGCATTTGATCCGATCCAACAGAAATATGAAAATCTCTTTCTTCTTGGAAATTTTCATATTTGCCAAGAATTGCAGTTTTATAAATTTGCAAGTATAAATAAGTGTCAATAATCGCTGATTTCCCATTTATTAGATTTTCAAAATCAAATTGTTTAAAGTATTGATTAATAGCCGTCCAATTGGTTTCACCATTAAATAAAATTCTTGTTTTGAATGATTGGGCCATCGATTCATTTGAAAAGTTTTCCAAATAATGGGTAAACTCAATATATGGCGCCGTTTGTATCATAAGATCTTTCCTTTCATATAAATCATTCCAAGAATTTATATAATAAATGGGTTTTGGTTTAAGAATATTATCCAATAATTTTCCAGAAAATGCTGATAATAAGACTAAACATGACAAGAGCCAACCCGAGGCTATAAATCTTTCATAAAATTTACTCAATGAAATAGTGTAATAATCGGAGAGAATAACCGATGTATAACCCCAAAATGTATTAAAGAAATTTTTATAGGATTTCCCATATAATCCAATCACACAGGATATGAGAAAAATTGATAAAACAATTGAAAAATAGACTTCAATATCAAAGGTTTCAAAAACTTTTAAAATCGAATCCATTCCTAAAATAAATTTTAAAATAATGATTACAGCCAAACCCGCTTATAAGAAACAAGCTTATAAGAAATTCCCGGTTATAAAAAACGAAGTCATAGAAACGGTGAACAAACATAGAATTTTATATTAAAAGAGTACGGATATAAGAAACCCGCTTATAAGGAATACCCGCTTATAAGAAATTCATTGATACCCATAATAGAAACACATAATAGAAAATATGATCGTTTATTTAAGAAATTAAACATTAATTGAGATAAAATAAGCTTAAATAGTAAATGCAAACCTCAAATCAAGTTATTTAAAAATCGCCGATTGTTTTAAAATATATTAATACATAATCAATATTAAACATATTGTTAAGTCTATAAGAAATGTATTTTGTGTTTTTTAATCATATGTTTATTAAAATCTAAAATATGTGAAAAAAATTCAAGAAATAGTTATTCATTAGAGACTAAGATTGCGGTAATTTAAGACATAAACAGTGATATCGATTACGACACTGTTCTCCGAAAGCATGGCTTAAAAAACAAGTCAACTATAAGTCATAATGAGTTTTAATAAGAAGTCGTTTATAAGAAATCCAGCTTATAAGAAACTATTCTTTTGGAACGGAACCGTTTCTTATAAGCGAGTTTGACTGTATAATACAAATTGGAAAAAAATGAAATAAAAAATAGCTAAGTAAAATATTTGTTTAAAGAAACTACAAAAACTATAATAGTTATGTTACAGTGAAACCCATTTATAACATGCACGGATATAAAATTTCCACGATTATAATACACTCAAATCTCTATAACTTCATTCCTCTATTATGGAAACACCTCTATAAAGGAAACTGATTTCCAGGACCCATTTCACTTTCATAGACAACCGATTATAAAAAACCTCTATTATGGAAACCCTACAGTACTCCGTTATGGAAACTATATCTGAGACCCAATAGTATTGACTGCACCTCTAATACTTCAACTTTTCCAATAAAACTGTAAAAATTAAGAATTTAATGACTATATTGAAGTTAAAATGAAAAACCTAACCGAAAAAACTCAATATTTTAATAAAATATAAATTAATTTAAATAAAATATAGTAAATAATAGTATAAATTGTATAAATAAGATGAAAAATTACATTACATATAATTAATTTTGTATTTATTATAAAAATTCTACCAATATTTTCACTCTATTATGGCAACCCTTCTATAACTTTAACTAAATCTCCGGTTCCGATCAGTTTCCATAGTAGAGGTTTAAGTGTAAGGCATTTCTCACGTTTTAGTGAGTTAAGATAAAAATATAAAGTTAAGTACAAAACTATTGACCGTAAGATATACCTCAATAATTTTTGAAAAGCTATATGGATTTCCAAGCGGTTTTTATTAAATTGATCTAAAAAGAATATACTATTGAAATATATAAAATAAATTGAAATACATTAAAATAAATATAATTTTTTGATGAAAAATAAAAAAATGATATTTTAATAAAATATTTAAACTATATTTATTTTTATCTTGTGGCTTTTTATAGAAAAAACTATAATTTTATAATTATCATAACACATGAATAATATTGTGATGTTTAATTGACCTCCACGCCCACTTTTTAGGCCACGCCTAAAAAAATATTTTTTATTTGATTTATCAATATTACACATGAATTAGAGGTAGAACTTTACGATGATTTCGAAAATTAAATTTTATTTTTATTCCCATTGGAAATTTCAAAGTTATTGATATACTAACTTATGTAACATAAAAACTTTGTTTTTTTACAATTATTTTTCAATGAAATGATTATTTTTGATATCAGCTTAAAATTCTATATCGAATTCATTTTTATTATTGATAAAATTTCTAAAAAACATTTTTGAAGGCGTGGCCAAAAGGGTTGGCTTGAAGGTCATTCGAACACAACAATTATATTCCTGTGTTATAATAATTTTAAAATTATAGTTGTTTCCATAAAAATCTACAAGATAAAAGTAATTAGATTTTATAAATTTTATTAAAATATCAACTTTTTATTTTTCATCAATTAAAATAAATTTACCTTGATGTATTTCAATTTATTTTATAAATTTCAATTAATCATCCTTTTTAAATTATTTTATTGAAAACAGCTTGAAAATCGTTCAAGGAATTCAAAAATTATATAGGTTTATTTCGCGGTCCATAGTTATGTTCATAACTGTATCTGGTAATAAATTTACTGAAAATATTGTTTTTTATTGAAATTCATTATATTCTTCCAGAAGTTTAGTGGACAAATGCACAAAAATTTGTGAAAATCTCAGAAAATAAACAAAAGGGAAAATTATACTAAACTTTTTAAGTTTATTTATTTAAAGAAAATTTATAAAATGAAGATATCTTATTTATAATTATTACATAAATTTATTATAATAATTAGTAATTAATGTTTGTTTTGAGTTATTTTAATGACATTCAAAGACTTCTTCATTGAATTCATTCAAAAGTATGATTAATTAATATTTTGTTGAATTTTTCACTGAATTTTATAAAAAAAATTTCTATTAAATATATTTAAAACAATTTTTAAATGGAATAAAAAATTTTTTTTTGCAATTTTCTCATTATATGTAAAAATTAATTAATAGTAGACAATGAACTATTAATTAAAGGTAATCAAAAGTATATACAACCTAGAAGTTTAAACAGCAGAAGAATAAACTAATCGGGAGAACTTTAACATTATGGGGTATAGCAGCTCAGCCAAACTATGATTAAGTATAAGCACCAGGGATGGGTAAAAGGGGGTATTCCGGAATATCCCACGTTGGAGCTAAAGATAGGAAAAATACCCCCCTTAAACGAGAGTTAGAGGAGCCCACTTCAAGAGAAAGAGAGGAAAAAAGAGGAAAAAATTTGCAAAATTAGCCAAAAAAAGAAAAAATTTAGAAAAAAATAAAAGATGGCAGAAATTTTGAAGAACGGTAAAGGAAAACCTCAAAAAATGAATAAAATCATCAAAAATCATGCTTTTATGATAAAATTTGATCTTCAAAATTTTTGAAAATTTTACAAATTTGCATTTTTTGCCAAAAATTCTTAGTTTTTGCATTAATTTTGATAAAAGCGTTAAAATATGACTAAATAAAGTCACATAATGCAGACAAAGCCTTATAATTGATGTTTTATTTGTTTTTAAGCAGTTTTGGGTCATTTTCAAAATACCCCCCTTATAATCCCCCTTAACTCGATCCAAAATACCCTTTTATACCGCCCTTAGACCTCGGTCTCTTGCCATCCCTGATAGACACCATGGAGTTATCAACAGTACGGAAGGTAACAACTCGGAAATTCTATTGTATCATAAAACCAGGGATGGCAAAAGTACGAGGTCCAAGGAGGGGGTATAAGGAGGGGTATTTGAAAATTAACGAAAATTGCTTAAAAACATAAAACATCAATTTTAAAACTTTTTTGACTTAAATGACTTAATTTAGTCATATTTAAAAGCATTTTGTCAAAATTAATGCAAAAAACTAAGCATTTTTGGAAAAAAGCAATTTTGTAAAATTTTGAGGACGAAAATTTGAAAGTAAAACATGATTTTTGATGATTTAACGTTTATTAAAGTTTCCTTTAACTTTTTTCAAAATTTCTGCCATCTTTTGTTATTTTTTTCTTATTTTATCCACCTTTTTGCATAATTTTGCGAATTTTTCTCCGATTTTGGCTCCAAGGGGTGGTATTCCAGAATATTTTTTATCCCTTATAAAACACATATAATTAAAATATTTTACACAGTCCTAAATTAACCATTCATGAAAATTTTGTATGTGCCAATAAATTCAGATTTCATAACCATATATTATTTAAAGTAAAATTAATAATTTTTGCAATAATATTTAAAAGAGAAATATATTTGTTATATCATCATCTTACCTTTTCTCGTTGGAGCAATAATTGCTGAGTTATCGTCATAACCGATAAAAGTGGAAATGCGAACAAAATTTTCGGCATTATATCCTGCAAATAATCATTGCATCAGTAATTAGTTTCAATTCAATTATGAAACGCAAAAGACCAAGTTCATCGGGAGACAAACCCACTAATAAGCCATTAAATAATAAAGAGTTTCAAACTCAAGTTCTTAAGGCTTTGGATGACATCGAAAAAAGAGTGAAATCAAATACTGAAGCCATTATTTTATTAAATAAGGGAATCCCTACTGAAAGTGAGTTGTCTTCTAAATCTATTAGTGACTCTTCTCTTCAAATTGTGGCCTCGAGCACTCCATTAAAAGAACAAAGAACCATTTCTGATTACATCGAATATGTTGAAGACATGATTGAGGTCAGAGTTTGCAACTTTGAACTCAAGCCATTTGGGAAGTGCCCATTCGTTGAGATCTTTTGCGAAAATACCCCTGAAAATTCTAGTCATTGGGAGGCACAACACTCGGAATTTTATGCCCTGGGGCTGACTAATATGTTTTCAATTGAAAAGATGAAATCTCAAGACTTTGAACTAAAACAGAATGAATATAAAGATCTTCAAAAGAGAGAAGTCCTAAATTTTAATCATCTCATTTGTTTGGCTAATAACCAAGACTACTTTGAATTAATAAGATTTAATTCTTCCGAACAATTAAAGCTCTGGAAAACGGAACAAATAAAGTATTATAAGAAACAGTGTTCTCCTCAACAACAACAACAACAGCAACGAAAAAGTCTTATCATTACAACAACTATAGTAACGGTCAAATTGTAAAAATAAGCCTTACCAAAATCGAATTTTAAATTATTGACTCAAACTCAGACTGATGTGGCTAATAAGCATTGTACTTTAAATTAAAGTTTAACTTTATAAATTACCAAATCATCGTTGTTCTTCCAAAACAAAAATCCCTATATAATGTGTACATTACTTATCGCTTCATTACTATCAAAATGACTATAAAATACTTCTTTGTCATTTATTAAATAACAATATTGACACATCGTTGCAAACTAAAGGTTTGATCTCTAGATAGAGCACATTTTTTCTGTGCGTTCTATTACTATTAAAATGACAATTGAATTACCCGTTGCTTTCCATAAGAAAATTGTCTCCTCGTTACAAACAAAAGGTGGATGCTCTTCGAGTTCACAACTTGTGTCAACGCTCCGTTATTATCGAAAAAATTATTAAATTAACTTTTTTATTGTAAAAACGAAATTTTTACTTTACTAATAAAAGTATCTGTCTCAATAGAGAGCCTTTATTATCATTTATCTCCGTTTCTATCATATAGAAAAAATTTTCTATTTACTAAAAAAAAGTATATCCAGAGAAGTATTAGAAGGATCAAAAAGTTTGGAGGCTAGGGAAACGCATATATTTTCAAAACGAATAATTATTTTAATAAACGGTAAAAAGCATTATCAACATCCACTTAATTGTGACATTATAGGTTAAAAATTATTTTATGAAAATTACGTGATCAATAAAATTTTGGGACATTTGTAAAGGTCATAGTCACAGGTCAAACCTGAGTAGATATTAATGATATTCTGATTGGATAAGATAGTGGAAAAGTTGATGTTTAATATATAGTCAAAATCATTCAAATCGGTTAAGAGACCTAAGACCTCTGCTAGTTTAAATTTTAAGAATTTTCCGTAGATTAACATTTTGAAAATCCTAATCATGTTTTACGTAAAATTTTTTATAATTTCTAAATAGAAGACATCATTATGGACAAATTTGTTACTTGACAACTTTTGATAAAAGCAAAGATAAAGCCACAAATATGTTTAAAATCCAAATAGCTAAGCAAATTTTTTTAAATAAATCAAATGGCTTTTTGAAGCTTTGTACTATGCTTGATCAAAATGTGTCAAGAAACAAAGTTGTTCATAATGATGTCTTCTATTTAAAAATTATAAAATAATTTATGTAAAACATGATTAGGATTTTCATAATGTTAATCTTTGGAAAATTCTTAATATTTAAATTAGAAGAAGTCTTATGTCTCTTAACCGATTTGAGTGATTTTGATGATATAATAAACGTCAACCTTTCTTCTATCATATCCAATTAGCATATCATTAATGTCTACTCAGGTTTGATCTGTGACTATGACCTTTGCAAATGTCCCGAAAATTTATTGATCAAGTGATTTTCATAAAATAGTTTTATCTAATAATGTCACAATTAAGTGGATGTTAATAATGCTTTTTACCGTTATTTAAAATTATTTTTCGTTTTGAAAATAATTGCGTTTACCTAGCCTCCAAACTTTTTGATCCTTCTAATATATATTTTATCAGAAATAATGCAAACACCAAGAAAATTTGATAAAAAGTGAAATTTTCAATATTTTCAAAAAATAATTTCATCAAATTTTTAATTAAAAATGTAATTTTGATCTTTTTAAGTGTTTTTTCAAGTTTTATTTTATTTTTCATAAATATTATCACTTATTTCTTATTTTCAAATGTTTTTCAACAAATTTTCTCAATATTTTGCCTATTTTTCCCCTTTTTCTCAAGGGGGGGGTTCCTAAATTTTAGTCTAAGTGGTTGGGGATTTTACCAAATATTCGGTTTCAAAGGGGTATATTGGATTATACACCCCTATTGTCCATCCCTGATACTATCAAACTAAAATTTAAAGTTTTTTTAAAAAATTGAAAATTCTATTTATAAAATAAAACCTTGATGAAATATTTTAATTTATACTTTATTAGTAATGATTTACCATTAATTCAATAATAAAAATTGTTTGATAAACTAGGCCAATTTAAATACAAACTTGGCCTAGTTGCTTTGCTTATAATTTTTAATACCAAAATTATTTTTTACAGTATACTATTAACTTTTATATGTGTTTTATATTAATGTAATAATAATTCTTTCTTTTAATTTATACTTTCGTAATTCTATTTAGGACATATTCATTGTTAATCAACTCTAGAATACTTCATTATATTTCTTAATAAAAAAAAGAAATATTAGATCTACAAATCCGAATTAATATTCCTTGGTCATATTTATATAAACATTTTTATAAAGAAATTATAATATAATTATTATGTAGAGTTTAATATTATTTAAATAATTTTTTATAAAGGTTTTTCGGTTATTCTCTAAACTGTAATTTATATTTAAAACACTCAAAGATTATATCAAATATATTATCAATTTTTAATGGGTGATTGGTTAAAGATTTATTTTTACTAATTTACTAACAAAATTTTTAAAATTTTAATTATTTATAATAAGAATTTATTCAAAATTCCGATATTTTAAAAAAAATTATTTATATTTATTAAAATATAAAATATGATTTTTAGTTTATGTACTATATCGTATATTTATTTTATAAATATTGATTTAATTTCTATTATATTTCACTTCTAAACTGAGATTACTTATAAAATTTTATAAAATACAGTAAAACCAGAGATGGACATGATCAACGGGACAGGGGTGGTATTGCTATTTTGGACTAATTTTCTCGCGACAGGGGGTATAATTGGGTATTTTTAAAATGGCCGACAAACCTAAAATAGGTAGTTTTATAGGTGTTTATGAATATTTTATTGCTTTTATGCATGCATTTCATTCTTATTAAACGTATCCTATCATATTTGAGAGAAAATACTAAGAATTTAATATAAAAAATTTGTACAATTGGTACAGTCAAAAAGATTAAATTTTACAGCTTATAGAAATGCATTACAAACTGGAATTTTGAAATTTTTAGCTGTTTTTATTAAATTATCTCTTAATTTACTTATTATTTAGTCTTTTATTCATTTATTCTCTTAATTTTTCCGCTTTGGCGAACTTTTCTTTACTATTTTTTTGCCTATCCACTTAGGGGGGTTTGCCGGTTATTGCGCCGATCACAGGGGTGGTATTTGGGCTATACCCCAGCCCCCAAGATGGCCATCAATGAGTAAATCATAAATCATTTTCGTCATTAAAAGAATGATTTTTGCGTTGACTCATTTTTAACATAAACTTTTCGCGGTTTTAAACAATCTTTTCCCGTATAATACAATTGCAATAACACTGAAATTGTCAATTAACGAGTGTAGTGGCCAAACTGTAAATAATCAATGCTTTAATACTGCTAATAAGATTTTAAACTCATTGAAACAAACCAAAAAATAATTGACCACTTTTCAATCTGACCACTAGATATCGGGATTTTGACCTCTGAAGTAACTAATAGTGTAATTAATTGGAATTTAAAAAAATTTTAACATGGTCAAATTGAAAAACTAAAATCGAAATCTTTTAAAGGGTATAAAATGCTTTCAGTATATATCGAACCATTTTTAATCATTGACCAACTTAGGAAGAAACTAACAATATATTTTGACTATTGTATTATACGAGAAAAGATACTTTTAAAACGCGAAAAGATTATTTTAAACATAGAGTCAACGCAAAAGGCATTGTTTAAATGCGAAACACAATAGTTATTTAATGTAATAATTAATTAAATTTTTTGGATCTTCGAAGCGAGTTGAAAAACTACACTTTTCATTCATTTGATACAAATCATCTAAAATAATTTATCTAATCTTAAAACAAAAACAGTTCAAAAAATTTTAAAAATTATACTAAAATTCAAAGTAAAGAGAAGTTTTTTACAAAAATTAAAATTAATAAGGATATTTTAATGTTTATGATAATTTATATCAATTTGTTATTTTTTTTATTTTGACAAATGATCAATTTATAAAATTCTATATTTATTTACTAATTTATGAACTGTATTCAATAATTTAATTAAAATTTTTTTTATAACAGAATAGATTGAATAAATACTTTTATTAATGGTTAACTATTTTAAATATTTTTACTCTACACAATATAAAATAAATATATGGCATTAGATAATAGATTTATTTTATTTTAAAGTAATATAATCAAATATTTGATTACATAAAATTTTTGTCAATAAAATAAAAATAAACAAAATTTAAATTCATGAAATAATATTATTGAAAAGCATGTATTGTATTGATTAGTATTGAATAAAATTTTTTCTAATGTAATGATTGATTCAATTTATTTTTAAAATATCATGAATTTAAGGAGTGTCTTCATGATTTTGCTTAAAGAATTTATAAGTAATCATGGTTAATTTATATAATTTATTGTATTCTGTTCATTGGTTGAAAATTAATTTTCAATATCTAATAATTTTGTTTGATCAAATTTTTCAAGAATTTTATTTGATATTATATTTAGAATAAAATTATACATATATTTATTTTACAAATTCTAAATATTATTTGTTATTCTTAATAATTTGTTGAGTAATTTAATATATTTTTCATTTAAATTTATAACTAAAATTTTCCCTAAAATGTATTTAAAACTATTTTTCAATTGAATAAAATTTTTTTACCGTTTTTGCATTAAATAAAAATTAATAAACAGTAAAGAATGAAATGTTCAGTAATTGTATTCCAAAGTATGTACAACTCAGAAGTTTAAACAACAGAGGAACTACTTGAGCTTTAAAATTATGGAGTATAGCGGGTCCTCCAAACTATGAATAAGTTTAAACACCAAGGAGTTATGTACACTACGGAAGGTAACAACTCTGGAATTCAAAAGTATATAAATCATTATTATAGTTAATTACAAATAAATTTTCAATATAAATTTATTTTATATAACTTATCTGTAATATATAAAGTACATATATCTCTAAATTTCCTGTTAATAATAGATATTCAAAAACTTTTCTTTTTAATTATATCACCCTTACAAGTACAGAAGCGCGAAATGACTTTGAATTTAACAAGAAAAATTTATTTTATCCCTCATTTTATGCAGATATGTTGGTAATATCATAAGTAATTTTTATAAAAATGGTCAATTCAATTTTTACCCGTATGCTGGTGTTTGTGAAATAATAGGATAAAACTAATATTTTCCAAAAATTCCTGATAATATCAATTTCATAAATCTAAATTCAAAAATTCACTTTTTAGTATTTTTAGTAGATGGAACAGGTGTTCAGAAATAGTTGTTATGCAAAATAAGTATTGAGTTAATGTTTTCTAAATTGTTAATTACAAATATATTTTAATAAAAATTTATTTTACTTCATTTTCTGTGATAAATAGAGTACATGTATTTCTAAATTTGCTGTGAATAATAGATTTTCAAAAAAATTTCTTTTTAATTATACCACCCTTACAAGTATGGAAGCGCGAAATGACTTTGAATTTAACAAGACATATTTATTTTATCCCTCATTTTATACAGACATTTTGGTAATAGGTCATAAAACTTTTTTTTGTAAAAATGGTCAAATTCTATTTTTACCCGTATGCTGGTGTTTGTGAAATAATACGGTAGAACTAATATTTTTCAAAAATTTCTGGTAAAATCAATTTCATAAATCAAAATTCAAACATTCCCCTTTTAGTTTTTTAGTAGACTGAACAGGGTTTCAGAAATAGTTGTTATGCAAAATAAGTATTGAGTTAATGTTTTCTAAATTTAGGTTTAATTTATTTAATATAAAACCAGTCCTACCTTTTGGTCTAAGCTTTAAGAATGATCTTTAGTTCATAATTAAAATTAAAAGGTTTTAGAATATTACATAAATATTAAAATGTGGTTTTGAATTAAATGATATAATTATATTTTATTAGGGATGGCCAAACTAGCTGATTTCAGGGGGTATTAGGTAGGGCTATTTTGGTCCGAGCTCATGAGGTGTATTAAAGTGTGCTATTGTAAAAATGATTAAACAATGCCTAAATACGCATAAAACATCGTTATTATGCCGTTTTCTTTAGTATATTATTACATTAACTGATGGTATATCTATTATAACTAATAGATATCAATGTCTATCGAGTCCGTCAAAAATTAAAAAATGTTCATAACTGGGAGAGTTTCACAACTCAAAGGGTAACTACTGGGAGAGTCTACTTTATAATAGAAATTTAATCACTATTTATTATATAAATATAATAAACTAAAAATCATATTTTATATTTTAGTAAATATTCATAATTTTTTTATTTTTTTAAATATAGGAATTTGGAATAAATTCTTTTTATAAATTTTTAAAATTCTTAAATTTTGAAAGAAAATTAGTAAATATATACATTGTACTATATCCCATTAATAAATTGATGATATTTTTGATATAACTTTTAAGTGATTTAAATAAAAATTACAATTTAATTAATAAATGAAAAACTTTTTAAAAAAATATTTTAAATTATATTAAACTATAAATAACTTTTTTTTTATAAAATATGTTCCAATAATTATGAACAAGGAATCTAATATTAATTCGGATTTGTATACCCAATATTTCACTTTTATTATTAAGAAATATATTTAAGTATTACCGATTTCAAGCTATGCAGGAATTTGTTATAGTATTTCCCCTTATTATAGTACATGAAATATCAATGAAATAAAGTATAACATACTTACAATAAACACATATTTATTTACATATA
>JAQFZM010002313.1:0-14117 GCA_034695785.1 Galumna obvia | reverse complement strand
AATATCACTAAATTAATGAAAATCTATTTATTCTTGGTAAAAAATCAGGAATTTTAATAAATATGTTTAAAGGTTTAAAATTGTGCAAATATTCGAAAGAATTTCCCTTTATATTTTTATAAAAAAAATTAAAATATTTTCAAATATTAAACATTAAAATTGAACTTGATATCATTATTTTTGAAAACACAATTACTATAATGATTAAATAAAATAATTTATTAAAGAAACAAAATTTACACGAATATTTAGGATACTATATTTTTAAAGTTTTTCAAAAATATAAATTAGATGACTTGAATATTTGATAAATTTTATGAATAAAAATAAACAGATCTTTTATTAAATGTTTTTTAAGTTAAATTAACTAGGTAAATTTCAGATTATTAAAAATAAACAAAATTTCCCATAAAAATATCACTTTTTGGTTTGACACCAAGTTAAATTTATTTATCTTGATCCAAAACTTTTCATATTAAATTTCAGGAAACTACCCTTATCCGGGATCATTTTAATGAAAACTTCTTTAAAATCGGTTAATATATTGAAAAGTTATCAAGGTGAAAGCAGGTTACGGTAGTTATTATAGTGACTGTATATCAATGATATAAAATAATAGTATTTCATCCAATAAAAAGGCATTTCTATGATAATGGACTATAAAAACGGAATACTTTTACATAATGTCTGATATTATTTTGCTTTATATGCATTAAAATACAATATAATAAATATATGAGTAATATATTGAGTAATTACATACAAAAATCATTTGACAACAAAATTCTCAACATTTTTGTTCGTTTTTTATAATTTATATAAATATTATGAGAATTAAATGTCGGAAATGACTAACTTTTTGGGCGTTTGAGGTATTTTCAAACGAAACAAATCTATTTTTTGTGTCTCTTTTTCTTTAGAGTAGAGCTTTGGGAGACTTTTCCATCTTTTTGAAGGACTTTCTCTTTTAAGTTGAAAGTAATTTTCTGATGGTTTTAACACTCATTTGATTACTGTTTCATTGCTTATAAAAAAAAATCTAATTTCGAAATAGGTTTTCAGTCATTCCCTAATAAATAATAGAGTTGGAGGCTGTGCACAGAATAGGACTCTTAAATTAAACGAATTACGAATATTACTCCAATTAAATGAAGACATTAATTGTTAGATTAGAGTTTATTTATGAGATGTTTTGACTCCAATATTAAAGTTAATTAATTTATTAATCAAACGTAAAGTTTAGACAAATATTTAATAATAAATAAAATGCGTACCCATATTGACGAGTCCACTATTATTGTAGGCCAGACCTAAATGCGGTCCACTTAAAGATAGGAACGTATAGAGTTTGTCTTTCCATCGTTCTATAAAATCGTGTTTTTTGGTCAGTGCCGCTCGAATTATGATATTTCCCAGTGAGTGACCGATAAAACTGTGGACAGAATATAATTATAACGTCAGAAAAGAGACAAAGAGAAAAGAAGGCGACATATTTTCAATAACCAGAACAAATGTTACTTCGATTTGGTATTACACTATGGATGTCAGGCCTTAGGGACAGATGTTTCAGAAATGTAAGATCAATAGGAATCCAATATAAGTCTACTTTAAAGTCGACTTTTTTCGATCTTTTGAACCAAAATAATGAAAAAAAGGCGAAATTGAAAAAAAGAAAATAAGACTTAAAACAAACATTCTTTAAGTCATTTATACCATAAGATCGGATCAAATCTCATAAACTTTAAAAAGAGTGGAAAACTTTATAAGTTATAAGAGTTAAGACAATAGACAGGTCTGAGAGGATTCCAAAATTATTATATTTTTTGCCCATTATTTTGAGTTCGGCTAAAATGTAGTTTCAGATAAAAACAAAGCCTTTTCTTATTATCAAAATTCTTAGTGAGTATTACAACCATCAAAAGTAGTCGATTCAACGATTCACAAATCCTTAAAATTAATGTTATTCTGTGCCCAATGATTATAATGTTTGTAGTTATCATCTCATAAAAAGATACCATATATTCAATAATTCAAAGACAAAAACTATTTTATTTATAATACTTTGAAATTAATGAGAATCATGAAAAAAAGCAGCATGGTCATTCCTTTCAGTATATCAAAATTTTGATAAAAACTTCGGCGATATATCTTTTTGATCTTGTGTCAAAATATTACCATGTTATGTAATGAAAGCCTACTTTCAATAATATATAATTCATAAGTTTTATATACATATATATAATATATAGAAATATATGTTTTAAAACTTTTGAATGAATGCAAAGAATAGGATTTCATTTAAATTTTGATCAAAATTTTTAAATTATGAAAAGTTGGAACTTATAGTTATTAATACAAATTAACTTTACTTTAAGGAATTAATATTCAAAACCAAAGAAATAATAAATTTAATTAAAATGAGCCAAAAAGAGATGAATTTATTAGATTTTTTTGCTTTCAATTAGAAAGTGGTAGAAGTGGTGGAAACGAAAAAAACTTCAAGAAATTGGGTTTAGGTTTTATCAAAAGAAATCTTTTGTCTGATTTGAATACTAAAGTTGTGATCAAAAGTTTTTATTAAATATATTTTATTCATAAACGAAAATACACCGGATTTGCATTCAAAATAAATATATTCTGTCCTTATTCTGCAGAATCTCCTCTTTTCCTTCACTACTGATTTAGAGACGATAGGACAGAACAGCACAGAATTGAACACTTGGTTAAGTGCAGTGGGATTTTCATAAAATTTATTCAAATCTAATTATTTAATTTTGTTATTACTTTTGATGAAAATCCTTATATTTTAAAATACAGAGTAATTGTGTTTAGAATAAATTCATTCGATTTTTAGATCATTATCTCAAATGTTGTCAAAGAAATAACATATTCTAATGTAATCATTATTTGCCTCATTTATTAAGACAGTTGAGTTGACAATAAATAATGGTTCTAAAAGAATCAAGGTATATCATTAAAGTAATGTAAAAGCAACCAAGTTCAATGATGCAAAAAATTCATTCCATTAATTTTAAACATAAGTTTTTCTATCTTTTGTTGAAAAACCTGTTATTTAATATAATAAAATAAAATTTAGAATAACTTTAATTTCAATTAATATTAAATTTCATTAAAATAACAAATGACTTTTGCTCAGTCAAAGTAAATCAATCTAGAACATTTCTTAAAGTTGCCCTTAAATATAGAAATGTTCAAAAAAAATTATTTCTATTCGAGAATATTTCTAAAATTCTTAAAATATATCTCAAAAAAATTCAAAGAGTCCTCCTTTAAGAGGATATTCATACTTAAGAATATTTCTGAGAAAGTTTCTCCTTAACAAATCTATTTAGTTATCTTGTACATTTTTTAATAAGAATAAATTAGAAAACATATGGAAAAATACACAATTAAATTATGTTATTATTCACAAAAAAAATCTCAAAAGAAATAAAATGTGTTTCACGACATGTCGTGCATCCCTTCAAATAGATGTTAAAGAATATGTAATAAAATAATTAGCCTTGGTCACCCACAACACTATTCAATAAAAAGATGTACAATAAATAAGTTATAGAGATGACTATTATCTATTAAATTGTTATAATTGAGTCATACCAATGGTAACAAAATAGGTTTTATGAACAATTTGATCCAACAAAACTATCTAGCCAATTCATATGAAATATGAATCCTGCTATTAATCTTACAAGATTACTATTGTTATCTTATAAATACCATAATTTCATTTATAAATTGTGTTTATTTCTATGATTTGTTAAAAATTTTCATTAGAAGTGAATAACTCATAATATAATAGATTTTGGGCTAAATTTACTCGAAATGCAATTTACATGAATAATAAGTGAATACTTTTAGAGTCCGTAAATTCCCATTCCCGTCATGGAAGGGAAAAGAAGTAAATTTTATTAGAGGGAATCCCTTTCGTCGTTGGCGGGAAAACCTATTTTATTTAATTTGACACAAAAATCATTAAAATCTATTAACAAACATAAAAGTTATGGTAAATCAAAAATCAAAGTTTTTAATATAAAGAAACAATAGTATAGAATCCAATGGAAATTTGGTCAAATGGTCTCACAATAAGTTTTTGTGAATAGAGAATATTATGTGAAGAACTTTGTTGCATGCCTCTTTTGATAGCAAAAGAAATGAAACCCTTAAAGTATCAAATTTGGTGTTGAAATGACAAAATGTCATTTGATTTGTAAAAATGTGAACTTACATAACAATTATATCAATAATTATAGGACTTTTGATTCAAATAAACGGATCCCTTATATTAAACGGAATTTCATTTTCTAAACAGATTTAGTAAAATAATGACAAAAAAAATGATTTAAGTGATGAGTCGAGCTATGATCTAGTTCAATCCAGATTTACAAAGGAATTTTATTTAAAAGGAATGTATTATAAACTTGAATGAGAGAAAAAAATCGATTCCTTATTAAAAGATATATGACCTGAGATATTGAATAACTGAGTTTTACAACAGGACTCATATTAGGGCTATTCATAGGAATAGAGAAAATCAATAAAAGAATAATAAGTGAAGAGATTTCAGATGTGTTTTCATCTAATTTTTTGATCCGATTATTGTTTGCTTTTGATTCTTATTTTATTTTAATATTTAAGTAAAACTAAAGTAAAATGTGTTTCACTTAAAGATATTAGTTGTGAATACAGTAGTTATGCTTTTATTGCATTTTTGTCTAAAAAAAGCGTTAATTTTATTTTTTAGATAACATTTTGTGATAATTTCAATAAAAACACAAATGATTTAACAATAGATATAATTAGAGATTTTCTGCGAATTAATATAATTTATGAATTGAAAGTTTAGACATTTTTATAGTTAAAATAATTGAACGCAAGTCTTGTTCCGATCATTTATGACATTAATCGGTGCGAAAAGCGATTTGAGATAAAAATGGAAATTATTAATAAAATGTCGAAATCATAGTCTAATTTATCAGATATTTTAGAGACCATTAAATACGTCTAATCATATGACTCCCAATAGTGAACAAATGGTTCACAAAATAAAAATAATATGAAAGACATTCAAATGATTCGTTGTCTTATCGATTGACCGACAATTGAAAGTCAAAAGAGAGCGCTTTTATTAAACGGAACACAATATATAACTCATTTGAAAGGCAATGCAAAGCAAGAACTAAAAGAGTAGGCGATTCGAAGATCAATAGTAATGGTAGCAACAGATAATGTCTGCTACCAATGAATTGCCAGTGCATTACCACTGTATCGCCAGTCTATGTACTGTCAGAGCACTAACTCTCAAAACTGGAGGCAAATTTCAAATATATCTGAAAAATGAAAAACCAAACAAATCTCTATTACTCGAGCAGTAAATAAATAGGATCCACTCAATTTTGTATTAGATTATGTGCTGTTTGTGCTCTAAAGGGTTCCCAATAATGTTATCCATTGGTTTGATGAGAAGATCGAAATAAAAAGCGAAAGCAAACGGAAAATAGATTTTTCATTGAATTGAAAATATTGAATGAAATATAAAAAAGAGTTAAGAGTAATGAATTTAAAAATCAGAACACAGAATAAACGAGGCCTTCGAAGAATCCATTAAAAGCATGACATCCATATATTGATGCCTTTGAGAAGTGTCGGGTAAACACTGGAACTGTTTTTCGCTCAAATAAATAAGTTATAAACTATTGGTATAAGTGATACACATATAGAATGAATTAAAGTCACAAATATTGACAAAATACATCTATCAAAAACATTGCGGGGGAGCACAGCCTCAACACTCATTATCCTTCAATTCTGTGGAATATTCTTTTAAAAATTATTAGTTTAATATAAACTGTTGGATAATATAATACTGCATTGTATTTTAGTGAGTGTTTTGTCAAATTACATTTGTCTTAAAGATTATAAGTTATATAATATAACGTATTATATGTTATTATGAAGTAATGGTAACCAAACCATAACTCCATTCATAAAATTAGATTCAGTAAACCTTAGATTTCTTGAACTCAACTTTTGTTTTTTACTATCATGGCAAATTCTCAAATACCACTGACTAGTGAGACACAAATATCAACAAAATATCACTTACGATGAGAGACAGACAACAAGAAAAAGAGAAATATATATATAAAGCTGTAATTTTAAAGAAAATGAACAGGAAACTTAATAAAAAAGAGTAAAATCATCAAAATAACAATTTTGTGCTCATATTTAAAAAATTACTTTTTATCAAAAATTCTTAAATTTCAATAAAATATAAATGTATTGCGAAACGGCTTAAAATGACTAATTATATGCTTTTTAAGCAAATTTTAAAATACTAATACCCCTGAGAGTGGAACAAGCTCATAATCCTTTTGATCAAGGTCTTTTGCCATGCTAGTTTTTTATGAAACACATTGATTCGAATGACTTTTATCGCTTTACTCTTTTTCGGTAATTCTTTTGAACTTTTTCTGGAATTATCCTTTTTTTTTATGAAAAAGAGGGTAAGAAAAGTACTACAAGTGATGTGAGAATTCTGTTATAAACCATTATTTAAAACTTTATTTAACGAAAGTGTTTGAAACGAATTTGAGAAAAACATTAAAGCTTTTACTTCAATAATATAGAAGTTGTAAACTCCAGGCAACAGACCAGTGCTTAAATTGTGTTCCATAATAATAAAGTTGAACCAAAAAAAAAATAATTGAATTTGCCAGGTTAAACTCTTGTGGTAATATTTCAAGTTTAAATGAATTTGGAAATTATAACTCCAAAACATTTTCATTCATTAAATTCTGATAAAATATTAATTCAATTTAAATATTTAAATGAAATGAATATTAAGTAAAGGAATATATGAATAGAAAATATGATTCCGTTATAAATAGAGACAACTCTTTCCTGAAATGATAAAATTTAGTTAATTTATTAAACTTTGTTAAGCTAGATCATTTTTCTAGGAACTAATATAGAATAAAGTTTAGATAAAATTAGTGTCAAATAATAAGTGAAATATAGAGGTTTAATGATTAAACTTAAGTCTAACATTTGGACCACAATCTGAAAATGTGAGCATCACATCTGTAAACAACTATTGGGACACCAGTTTATGTCAAACCCATGGATTCTCTTATTGAATGAATGGCACAACTCTTTCAATGCATTCATTGGAGGCATTAATTGGACACGTCTTTGACTCAATCGATTCAAACTATCGAATAAATAATTCTGGTTTTCATCAAACATTTGTCGATGTCTTCTAACCGATTAACAGTTAAGACAACGAATTTCACAAAACATTAATGCAAACAATATAATAGTTATAACAGTTGTCACATAATTTATTATTATTATCACTATTTATCTCATCTTTTAAACTAAACCCATAATAAAATATTCTCATTATATAAATGTCGACCATTTTCTGTACTTTTTAGCAAAATTCTAAAAATAAGTCACTTCTTTAACCATAGAAGAGATACCTTAATCTTACATGTTTAAATTAATAGCTAGATAGATTTTTCACTTATATTAAATTAATTTACATAAAATGTCAGCTAAAGATTACCCCCATTTCCATCTCTACTTCCCTTCTCTACAATTTTAAATCACAGTATGAGTTTTTAATCAAGTTTAAAAGATCTTGTTCACAAATATGTCAAGATATAAGTTGATGTATAAATTGAAAATATCAAATAAGAAAATGTGTTCTTGCTTAATTCTACTCTTATATTGATTTTAAATTGAATTTAACTAAAAAATTCATTTGAAAATCACTGAGAGATCGAATAAAACCCAAAATATATTTCATATGAAAAATAGTTTTTCTTTTTTCGACTTTTTGTTGAGCCATAAAACGAGTCTTTAATTATCGTTAAAATATTAATCGACATTTGAGTAGAAATAAGAATCGAAATGATTATAGAAATAAGACTTTTTATGGCGGGTTTTAAGAGAGAAAATATTCATTAAGAAAAGTCTCGCAACACTTTTACTCTACATCTGATGCCAAATGTCTGTCTGTCTTTCGTTTTGTCACTTCTGTTGTCAAATAAAAAAAAAACTTTATAAATAAAATGACTTCGAAATCATTTCTCCATAAAATGAGTTTTTCAGGGCTTAACTTCTTTAGGAAAAAGAGTGAAAAATAAGAATAAAGACAAAAATCGATAGAATTTTCAGCTCAATTGCTTTCTTACTCTTCTCACTATAAATGACAGCTTAAATCATAAAAACTGTGAATGAGTGAAGAGGGAGAGGGAAGGGAGAGCGAGGGGGAGTGAGAGAGAGGGCAGTGAGAACATTGATAAGAAAATTCATTGATGAGTACTATTTTTCAAAGTATGATAAAAAAAAGTTAAGAATATCTAAAAATTCTGAGAAATTGTCCACAACTTAAGTCATCGAACGAAGTATTTTTAAAAATGATGTGAATTTTGAATTTTTAACAAACAATTTAAAAATAATATGCCAAAGAATTAATATAGAATTATTTATCTAAAATCTAAAACTTGGTAATAAACAAAAGACCTCGGTCTATGGGAGTATAAGGGGCATTTTGGTTCTAGCTAAGGGGGAATATAAAGTATAAGTATTTTGAAAATGACCTAAAATAGTAAAAATTATTTTCCCCATTTTCTCCTTCTGAAGGCGTATTTTGCCGTTTTTTCGGTTTAAGTTATTCAGGAATTTGCCATCCTTGGTCATAAATACATAAAAAAATGTAGTAGCTTCAACGTCTTATGTCTCTGGTTTTAATCAATGACTGCTCACAAACACTTAATTTTAATCTATAATTATTTTTTCATTCAGTTATCTTTTAAGAATTTCTCATATAATTCAATCGGTTATTATTATTATTAATTAAAATTACCAAAAAATATTAAATATTAAAAAATAACTTATTTTTAAGAGTTTTAACATTTTGTATCTAAAAAATGAATAATAGATAACAAAAGAGTGGAAAGTGTTTGTGAAAGAGGAGTAAAAGTCAATCGTATGGAAACAAAAAATAATACATCAAAAAACACAAATAATAATAATAATAATAATAATATGAGTTAATTATTCTCAAGAGGTCTGTGAAAGATGTCTCTCATATTAGAGTTATGGCAAATAAAATGTTATTAACCAAATGAATATTATTATCTAAAAAACAGCACAACCTCTACACTATGAAAAAATTATTCCGACCTAATTCTAGGACAGCTTTGCATCTGAATTGAATTATAAACATTGTGTGAAATGTGTATTAAAGTTGGTGTCACACAGAATGGGAATAAAGATAAATGATTTTCACTCCTTTTTAGCTAAAACTATGGAATGAAAGCTATAGAGAATGTAATAAATG
This sequence comes from Galumna obvia, assembly GCA_034695785.1. Taxonomy (NCBI): domain Eukaryota; kingdom Metazoa; phylum Arthropoda; class Arachnida; order Sarcoptiformes; family Galumnidae; genus Galumna; species Galumna obvia. Next base: position 4,747 of record JAQFZM010002313.1, on the reverse strand, counting down.
CTATTATAGTGTAAAATAACGGCTCATTTTTTGTCAAAAAAATCTCAATTTTGTTAAAAATATTTGAGTAGAATTGCAGTCATTTGGGAATTAATTCAAAGAATAAGAAATAATTCTTAAAAAAAATAAAACAAATTTATTTCGATAACAGAGTTTGGATTTGAATCTCAAAGTTGTATACATTCGTGTCTTAGAAGTAAAGAATAAGACAAACAGAGATAACTTTTGATGCGATGGCGTAAAAGACATATTTCAGTGTAAAATAAAAATAATAAATGCTTTAAATCCTAAGTTTTTTTTCTTTATTTTATTTCTTGAAAACAAAGTTTTTCATGAAATGAATAAAATGTATGAAATGTAGCCATACGTCAACTCTTATTCAATTTAATGAAGTCTTTTATCATATCATTTCCTTTATTGAAAACAATTATTATTATGAAATGAAATAAATTTCATCGAAACCGTCAAATAAGTAAAAATGAAATCAGACTTAATGTCGAAAACATAGATCTGTGAAAAATCTGCCATTTTGTGGCTGTGCTCTTCCAAATGGAAATAATCATAATTAGAGTGCAATCGTTAGGAGAGAGTAAAAATCAAATCTCGAAGTCTTAAATCTGAAACTCCAGACCCAGAGTTGATTACAAGTGTATGACAATCGATCGAAACAAACAACAATTTTATGTCCGATCGTTAGTCTATGACTGCCTTTAAATAGATTTCTCTCAAATGAGCGCATCCTTCGATTAAATCACAGAAAATAAAACCAAATCATTAAACGAAGACTAGAAATATAAGATTTTATCTTTTCTTATACTAATTAGTTCTTAAATTAAGATATTCTTACTTAAGCTTTAGATAATACACTAAACAATCAAATCTTTTCAAATGCTCTTACAATTACTTGAAAAAAGAAAATATTCATTATACAAATCAAATTATAAATAAATCCAAGGTAAGATTTTTCAATACTATATTTAAACTTTATTTCTAGTAATTCATTAAAGCAAATATTATATCAGATCATTAAATTTTGTAAATAATTTCTCTCTCTCCCCCTCCCTCCCTTCCTCCCTCTCTCCCTCCTCCTTCCCTCTCTATCTCTTTATTTTTATTTACAAAAAAAATTATGAAAATCATTGCCTTAAAATCAATGATTTCATTAAAAATTTGGAAAAGTTTTAATGAATCACAAAATTGAAAATATTATTTATGTTATAATAGAATAAAAAATACTAAAAATAAGTATAAAAATGAAGTTTAAGACAATATTTTAATAGAATTTTTGTGAACCGTTTGAGTCAATATTTAGATGAGATTTCAAAAACAAAGCCATGAATTGTATGTTTGGTATTATTGGGTACTTCTCTAATAAAATATTGATCTTTTGATATGTTATGATAAGTAATTCGGATGTTTTTGATGAATGATTTCCAGTTATTGCAAAGAGGTATAAGAAAAACGAGAAAAAACGATGCATTTAAATAAAATATATTAGTTATGGGATGTATGGGATGTATGACCACTCTCTACATCTAATAGACATGTCTATCAAAAGGATGTCTTACAAAAGATCACAATTTGTGTAATTCGAGACTAATTGAAACAAATATTTTTTGTGGACATAACAACAAAACCGTCTGTACTTTCTCTGTACTCATTAGCGCATGTAATGAAGAAAGTAATCTTGCTTATCATCCATAACAAGAGTATAAGAGATGTAAGACTTGCCTTATTCTGGAGGGCTTTAGTGCATACACTTCGATGTGATAATTAATCTCCTGAACCAATCTATCGGTCAACATATCTAAGTTGTCAAACGTCTCGCCCTGATTTCGCTGAGACATTAAAAACTCGAAGTTAGTGGTCGGAAGTCCCAATTCTAAGTAAGTCTTGACCAAACGTAAATCTGCACTGTTCCCATCCAAACCATGTACACAAATTATTAGATGAAGGCCGTCCTTCTGTGAACTGTATGAGAAGTTAGTCATTACTTAACTCAACACCAAATATAAGTATTTGACTTATTTTTTATTAATATTTAATTTATTAATGCAATTGTATTTTAACCAGATTTATGTCATACTCTGAACATATATTAAAACAAATGATTAGAATTTTTGCGTTTCAAATACTCATTAAAAACATTTTACAGAAAAAATCCATTAAAGAGATGTTTTTCATTGTTTTAATTGTAATAATGTTTTGAAATCAAAACAAACGTTTTTCAATTCTCAGTTTGAATTAGTTTTGACTCAAAACTTAAATCATAATTTATTTGAGTATTTTTTTTTGAAAAGTAAACAAAAGAGAAATAATATTTATGTGAAATAAATATATAAAAACCAACAAAATATATCATTTTTTTAGTATTTTGTATATTTTGAAATATATATATATGTATAGGTTATATAAGTTATGTAATATAACTTATATATTAGACTTAAGTTTTTTAAATAATTAGTTGTAATCTTTTATTATGTTATTTATTGAGAAAATTAATATTGAGCTCTAAAAGACATTTCTCATTCAATTGACTTTTAGTATAGCTCTGAGTATTGAGTTTTGATTTAAAATTGAAATATGAAAAGAAGTTATAATTGGTTTTCAATCAGGCGCTCAACCATTCAATTAATTAAATACTTTTATAGAATTTGTTTAATGAAAATGTAGTGAAAATAAAAAAAAGGATTTAATTTAAATTCAAATAACGACTGATAATGAAATGCAAATGATTCACATTTTCAATACTCATAAATGAGGTTTTCTTTTTCAAAGAGGAAATTTCAGTAGCAATCGATTAGATTTGAATAAAAAGGCAGAGTTTAGGTGTTTTTGTTGGAGAACTCCATATTTTAATAATCATAGAAATTGAAAGCGAATGAAAAGAAATCAATTTTTAGTTATTCTTTAGTTATATATTCTTTTGATTTTCTAATGGCTTTTTAAATATTTTGTATCCAATCTCTCAAAATTCACTGACTTTTAACATCAATTTTTTAAATCATTGGAAAAACATTTTTCTCTTTTTGGTTCTTATATAAAGTTGAGAATATAAAGAGTGGTCTCTCTCTCTCTCTCTCTCTCTCTCTCGTCGAGAAAAGGACTATTCCTTTTGAGTTTATTTTGATGAGAGTTAAAATAAATCAATAAAATTCAAAGTAAGAAAAGTTTAGTGAAGTGATTGTGATTGGCTTACAATCATTGTTATTATGCATATCCTAAAGGCTGTGCCAGAGTTAGAATAAAATATTTTGATCATAAAAAAATACATGGGATGAACGATATCTTCGACACAATTTATATCAAATGATTTGAGGGCTGACATCAATTTTATGACTTTCATAACAAAAAGTTGAAAGAAATTGATTCAAAACTTCGATCGAAAAGTAGGAAATCTGTTTTGATAATAACCCGAGAATTCAGTCAATCAATAATTCCCTATTTTATGAGTTTGTCTCTAAAAACGTGAGAAAATAATTGAATTCAAGTGAAAAAGAATTAATAAATTGAAAGCACAGTCTCTATAGTCATGAATACACAGCACAGCATTGAGTCCTGAGCTCTAAATTGTGTAATTTTTATGTGTTATAAACATTAGCCGAGAAATTGCATCAAATGATCGATTGAAAGCACCAAAAGTGGAAACACCAAAATTATTTCATACCAGAGATGTCCACTTTGAACAACACAGAGATAATCCATTGATCTAGTAACACATTAAACATGCCCAATTATTATGCTTTCTATACAAAAGGGTGTGAATAACTAAATTTAGCCTTGATAAAATATAAACATGATAAATGGAATATAAAGCGATTAAATAGTATTATATTGTATAGGATTGCGTTGGGCGCGGGTTATCTCATAATATTCATTAAGTCATTGCCTGAACTTCCCTTTTGAGAGATATTCGCGTATCGATTGAGGAATAAAATAGCGATTACTAGAAATACGTAGAAATACGTAATGCTTTTCGACATAATTAATGGCAATAATATATAAAAGGCTAAGAATTTTCAGAACTAAACTTTGATTGATTAGAATTACGACAAATACAGTAAACATTAGCCAAATATAAAAGTAATGACCTTTTGGTCAGAGAAAGAGAGTGTGAAAAATTCATTTCACTTGTAAATAATGGATTGGCTCATCAATTGTGAATGCATTGGAATGAGCTAGAACAATTTCACTAAACAAAAATAAAACTAATCTGATTTTCTAAATGCATTTCTTATGCCTTAATATAAAGAATTATCCATTTTATTGTTAACGCGATTATTATTTTTGTGTCCACTTGTGTTCATATTTCACACTTATTTATGTATTCATATCAACAAAAACCGAAAGATTTTCCGATCAAAAATATTATAATTTTTGCCATTTTTTGTCATTTATATACTATCCATCAAACACTCAATACTATTGAATGATTAGATAGAATTGACGCAATCGAGAGAATGGAGAGAATAGAGAGAATGTCCACTAAATATTCAACGCTATTATCACAGTTTATATTCCATTCAATACTCTTATAATTTATTGTTTAATATAATTTGTTATCAGTGAACAAAGAGTGGGGTCAGTAGTAGTCAATAGTAGACCACTATTTTTATGCATTTAATTTCTGACAAATTCTGGGCTTTTGTGTCAGGACTTCCACTCATGACTTCCACTAATATCACAAGACCTCAATTACGTTAATTAAAAATTTATTCACAGAGAGAAACATTAATGGAAAGGAGAG
>JAQFZM010002312.1:0-14122 GCA_034695785.1 Galumna obvia | reverse complement strand
ATATATTCTTTACTTAAACAATGATTTATACAAAAGAACTGATCCGAACCATCTAGGTAATAAATTAATATTATGCAGATCATGAAATGATTGAATCGCTATAGATTAGAACCAGGTTATCGTCAGCTAATATGATAGTAAAGGGTATCAAAACACAGAAAAGGTTTTCCATTATTTATTTTTGAGCCAAAATTTTGACAACACTTTCTTGAACTTTGAATTTATTGATTTTTATTTTTAACTTAATTATGAATTCATCTATTAATATTAATAATTTGTGTAACCTAAACTTAACAAATAAAAGAAAACACCTATTTGAAAAAATGTGATGATATCAAGTCAATTGTTCAATATATTTGTGAAGAAAACCGTAAATTTTATCTAGAACATACGGCCGGGTAAATAACTATTAGGACATGGTTAAACCTTGATTATTTTTGTATTGCTCAACAGATTTATATTCTGTTTACAATAAAATAATCTTGAATAAATGCATGTTATATAAAATTAATAAAAAGGAAATTTTATCAAGATTAAGTTACTTTTATTTAGGAAGTTCCAAATTTTGAAAAAAATTAGTTGTATTTAATGTAAATTTTACATATTTGACCCTCGGCATTTATTTTATTATTGTTTTGATCATAATGTGTCCAGCAAAAAAGTTGTTCCATATAAAATATTCTATTGAAATATTACAAAATATTTGGATTAACTATTAGTGTAATTTTTAGTAGGGTACTCTATGGGTCTTTAGGTTCAAACCCCTATATTTTAAATTGGCATAACTTCTTTATTTATTAACCGATTTTAATTATCTTGTTATCATTTTAAACAGCTATTCCTTGGTTTTCATGATAACATAAAATATTGGATCGAATATAACCTTTTAAATAATCTTTAAAATATCATTAATTAAAATATTAGTTTTTGTTCAAGTTCAATAAAAATATATCTAACTTGGTACAAATTATTTCAAACTTATTTGTAATAACGTGCATATATTCTTGATTATTTTAGTTAAAACAGATTGAAAATCCGTTGAGCCATTCAAGATTAATAACGTTTTAACCATACCCAGATTGTTATTTCCTCGACTGTATATTAATCTATTTCCCCGTTTAAAGTCTATATCTAGGAGAATTGCTAAATAATTAATAAAATAAACATTTTATTAATTTAACAGATTGTTCTAGCTAAGTTTTAAGCTTAAATATAATTTTAGTTATTGAGCACACATTTGTGGAAACCCAAATAAAAATTGTTAACAATTTATTCTCTTAAAAAGTTGATTAAAAAATAAAATCATTTTTATATTTTTATAGATTTAACCAGATTTTTTTCTTGGCACCAACAATCTGGCTATATCGAGCACCAACTGTATTTAAAATAAAATAAAATATTTATATTAATGTTTAGCCTAATTAAGTTATTTATATTACGTTTAAAAAAAGGATTTTTAATTAACCATGATATTATATAGGTAAAGGTTTGCTAGTTGTGTATTGTTAAGTATTATTGGATAAATTATTTATATATTTTTGTTTTAGTTATTCTTTATTTCAAATATTATTTGTATTTATATTTACGTTTAAAATCAATTGTCAACCAATTCTTGTGGTCATATCATTAGACGGGTTTAGAGCCGATTATGTGAGCCCAGGGCTAACACCTACTCTATACAAATTAGCACAGAATGGTGTGAAAGGTTAGCAATAAACTATGAAAGAACATTATATAAACATATGGTTTGAATTATTATATAACAGTTATATTAATTCTCATATATTTATTAACCTTTTTTCAGGACAAATGTTACCGACATTTACATCAATAACAGTCCCAAACCATCAGTCAATAGCCACCGGTTATTACCAAGAAGTGCACGGAATCATAAATAATAGAATGTTTGACCCGGTTTTGAACGAAAGGTTTAGTAGTTTAAGAAGATCTGATGACAAGTGGTGGACAGACGGACCACAAATCCCTGTTTTGGTAGAGTAAAGACATTCAATTCTCTCTTATTAATAATTTACCAAGGACAGACTATCAACGAAATAGCAAAAACCAATGACACCCGTTTTAGTGGATCCATGCAGTGGTGGGGAAGTTATGCTAAATATCGTAACCATTCAATCAAATATCAATACAATTTTCACCCACTTACATTTTTTCACAAAAGAGTTGATATGATAATTGAGTGGATGACAAACCCCGGGGCAAAGGCTAACTGTATTTTCGCTTATTTCCACGAACCAGATTTTACGGCCCATCGTTTCGGGCCCTCCAGTATGAGAGTAAGGGTTCAATTAGTGAGAGTCGACAATATTATCAAATACTTTCTAAGAAGATTAAAAGAAGTGAACTTACTAGATCAAACAAATCTTATTGTCTTATCTGATCATGGAATGGCTGAAGTAAAGTAATGAACTTGTTTAGTTTTATATTTTCGTTATTATGAAAATATATTTTATTAACCAAGATCATTTATCTTTATTAAAGGAGAAAATGTAAGACTAGTTTAGACCAAATACTAAACGATAAATTCTATGAAGCATTCGGTGAATCAACAATTCTGTCCATTTTGGCAAAACATGATTATAAGGAAGTAGTCTATCAAACATTACTTAAAGAATCAAAAAACAGAAATTTTACGGTTTATAAGAGAGAAGACATTCCCCAAAGATTTCACTATAAGAATAACCGAAGAATTCTTGATATGATTGTTGTGGCGGACGAGTGCTGTGATATCTTTATAAAATCTAATCAAGGTATATTTCAACTTGCTATATTTTTATTCAATTGATTTTTAACTAATTTATAAGATGATTATCATCGTGGAAATCACGGCTATGACAATGAATTGCCTTCAATGCAACCCCTGTTTATTGGGAGTGGACCCGCTTTTAAGAAGAACTTTACTCTTAAGAATCCGTTCATTAATGTAGACCTCTTTCCTCTTATGTTGAATATATTGAAAGTGCCGTTAGAAGACTACCCGAGTAATGGCTCTTTCAGTAAAGTGTCGGACCTATTGATCAACCCTTAACTTAAGCAATAAACTCCGCCCACATTCGTATGAAAACAAATATTAGTTTAATTAATTAATTAACGAAAAAACAACTTGCTCATTCTTAAAATAAATAATATGACACCAAGATAGTTTTAATAGAATGTATTTTAAACAATAAAAATTATTCTTTAGTAATTGAACAAGATTAACTAATATCAAGACAAGATATCCCTGCACATTTCACCGAAGGTATTTTTCATTTGAACAACACTTTCTTCAGTAAATACTATATCTTTTGGTTTGTCCTTGCCAAAACACCAATTTGGCCAGGTAATCTGATTACCTCTCATAACTAAATGTATCGTGTAGAATTCTTGACGCCATTTTGGATAATAAGAAGTGTATAACTTTGGACAGACATCGGGTGTATTGACACCAAACTTTCCTCGAACTCTATGAACAATATGCGGGTCATTAAACAATATGGCGATTGTGGGTAATTCTCCAGCATTGAAATACCACTGGTTCTCATCATAAGCGTGGTATGAATCGAGATACCTGTGCAGGAATCGAGCGTTTTTATGTGCTATAATCACTTGATTACCCATCAGTTGGTTCTCATCCCAATTGACAGTAATTTCATACTTTCGAAACACATCTAAAGACTGTACAACATATACATCGTTGTCGAGGTATATCCCCCCGAACTCAGACAATACCCTGAGTCGTGTAATGTCTGACGAGTGCCAATTCAGGTATTGTTGGCTTAGTTTTTTACCATAGATATGGGTTGGCTGTTCTATTGTCTTCACAATAATCTTGGTTTTTGTTGACTTTGATTTTTGAATAATCCGTTGATAGTAATGACCTCTCAGTTCCTCACAATTACAGTGAATATACAGAATGTCTGGCATTTGGTTCTTAAGTATTGACAGAATTGATATGAAGTGAGAGAACTGTATTTCATTTACACCGAACAGAATATTGTGGACAACGTTTGGAACAATTAATTCAGGAAAACCTGTTCTGTTGTCACCGAATATCAGTTCACTGTATTTATTTTCTGCTAGTTTACTTGAATCTTGGTAATTTGATATTTGCACACTTAAACGAAATAATAGAAAAGTGAAAATAAAAATTGCAAAACAGATAATAACCAAGAACAATTTAGAATATTTGTGTCTTTGTAACATATTTTTCAATTTATATTTTAAAAGTTATTTTAATACGGGTTTAATTTGATGAGCAAGGTTATTGTTTACTTATCTATATAACTAACATCTTATCAAATGATAAGCTCAAGATAAAGTGGTGGAATATGCTCAAGCTCTTTTACAATTAATATAAATCTATTAATGTTTTAACTTTAGTAAATGATTTTGGATAAAATTGTTTCCTTAATATAAACGTATTTCTATTATTGTTTTACATTTATTCTTAAATTGAAATTTCATTCTTTTAACTACACTAAACACTCCAATTGTGATCTCACTCGGGAACAGACAAATTGATTCATATTAAGAGTTTTTCACTTTAAGAGTGAACACTATATAAGGGCTTAAAAATTTTATAATGTTTTCAAATACGATTTATAACAATTATTATAAAATATTTAGAATATTTTGACTGAAATAATATTTTAATTATTATTAATAGAATTTATTTTTAATTTTTGAAAAAAAAATATTTATAAACAACACTTCTTTGGTCTTTAATACACAAATAGTTTCTTTTTATTTTCTTTTAGGGACACATTTTTTTTAATAAATTTCAATCAAAATAAACATATTATGACTTCTCAATAGTAAAACATTGATTTCTTAATATTTCAAAAGAATTTCAATAATTTACAGTTTTAAACAACTTTTAATTTCACATTAAGAGGTGGTGTGAATACTATACGGGACCCAATAAATGTGTTCACATTTAGATACGGAGTTTTTTCATTAAGAGTTTTTTAATAATGTATTTTGAATACAAGTGATTCGGGTCTCAGATTTTTGTTCAGTTTAAGAGTTTTATCACATAAAGAGAGTTTCACATTTGGAGTGTTTAGTGTATTTGTTGATGAGCTTGCACATTTAAATAATTGGTTTGTAAGGAGAAACATATGTTTAAAAAGATAATTGAGTAATGATAAGCTAAGGAACAAATTTATAAAAACATAATGTTTATTTATTTATTTATATTATCTTGCTCAGTTAACCTTCAGTTGATGCCTCAGTGATTGCCTCAGTGTTTGCCTCAGTGGTGGCCTCAGTGGTTATCTCAGTGGTTGCCTCAGTGGTTGCCTCAGTGGTGGCCTCAGTTGTGTGTAAAGTAATAGTCGAATGGTGTCCACTTGTGGTCAACTTCTGTTCCTCAGAGTTTTTAACTCCGACTTCATTGGAGGCCTTCAAAACATTTGACTCAAACTCATTATCGTAATTCCCGGACGGATAGAAATCACAGACCACAGCCCTGGACATACCATTTAAGCTAGTACAAATAGAACAACCAACATTCTTCGTGGACACCCATACCAACTGGGTAAATTTTCCTGTTCCTTGTGAGAATTTCGAATTATCGTAGCTATAATCCTTGTTTGCGCTATACCTATGAATAAAATGTAAAAGGTGAGTTCTTAGAGCTTGAACAGAATATGCTAGATCATTGCCAACCAATTTTCCACAGCTTTGGTACAGTTATTAAAGGATTTATGTGTCGATATGTAAGAGATTTCTCCGTACTCTTCATTATTAGGAATGATCTTTCCCTGAACTACTTCTAAGCATCTGGTTTTTGAATAAACACTTATCTAGCATAAAAATATGAGTATATCATGTATGTTATTAAGATAGAAATACAGAGGGTAGGATTTCAAGTGGTGGTGCGCTGTGTCGGCTCCGGTAACTGTTCATAGCTCTGAGACATTCGCTCTGGAATTTTTCGTCCAATGCTAGGCCTCTTTTAGAAGGAGGAAAACCAAGATTAATTATTCCTGAATCATCTTTTTGCTTTTGTTGATTGGTAATCTTTTTCAATGCTTCATCAAGGTCTACTCTACTGTTCTTAAATGGAGCTTGTTTATTTATAGGCATTTTTGGAGATACTGTTGTGGTTGTGCTAGCTGGCTTTTTGGTGCTCATTGCTTTAGGCTTGGCTTTTGCACCTTTAGAATCTGGCATGGCTAAGATGTCCAGAGCTTTTAATTGAACATGTAACAAATTTAGAAACAGTGAATTAGAAATTAGAGATATGTCTTTGAAATTACCCGACAATAAAAGAAAGCAGAAAATCAGTTTATTATTCATTCTGTATTAAGTGTTTATCTTGATCAATTTATCAATACATTCTTTGCATATTAAAATAAGACAAAAAATGATTCTAACTGATGACTTGATCATCCGATCAATAGTATTGTCCATATGTTACATATAAACCCCTTTTACACTCCTTTTATAAGAGTCACGTGACTTCTTTTGAAGTTTATATGCAAAATGGGGACTTTTATAATGAATATTAAAGATTAAATCTCTAAAATAGAACATGCTAAATTTCACCATAAATAATGAATAGAAAAATTTGTTAAATTGTATTAAAGTTTTCTATTTTAGGGATTATTTTTATTAAACGTTAGTCATTGAAACTTAGTTTTGAATCATTCATAAATTTCTGTTAAGAAATTAATCAGGGTTTTTCTCATAGGTTAATAATTATTAATAAAATGATTATCGAGTCATTTGAAACTTGAACGTACTTTCTTCATTATAAAAGTCGCCATTTTGTTTATATGATTTTTAATTATTTTAAGTGATTTAAAGTAAAATTTCTTTTTTATAATTTAAAGATACACATTAAAATGTATATTTTAGCTTGCACATTACAAATGATCAACAATATATTTCATATGAATATATCCTTGGTACCTTTAAGTAGATGATGCTATATAATTTCACCATGATCATTCATAAATGATTTTATAACTTGAGAAACCAAATTGATCTTTGATTCTATTTATAAATTAATATGAATTAAAAATACCTAGATAATTGAATGAGTATTTGATTATTAAGTAATAATTAAAATAAATTTTAAAATATTTTATTCAAATGAATTAATATTATATTGAATACATTAAATATAAATACAGTTCGTGCTCGATATAGCCAGATCGTTGGGGCAAAGAAAATAATCTGGTTAAATCGAAATCTGTTTTAACCGAGGGCTTTTAATATTGCACAAAAGCTGCTGGTGCATAAATTATACCTGGTTATATCGAGCTTCTGGTTAAATCGAGCCAAGATAAATTGAGCATGGACTGTAATATTTTTATAAATAATAAAATATAAATAAAGAAAAGAAGTCAGTATTAGTCAAATTAGTACTATATTTGTGCTTGTTAAACTATCATTTTCTTTCTTTCTTTCTTTTGTTTTAAATAATTTTTCTAAATACAGTCCAAGCTCGATTTATCTTGGCTCAATTTAACCAAAAGCTCGATATAACCAGGTATAATTTATGAACCGGGCGCTCTTATGTAATGTTAAATGCCCTCGATTTAACCAGATTTTTTTCTTGGCACCAACAATCTGGCTATATCGAGTATGAACTGTAACTAGGATAATTTTACTTTTGATTAGGATCTTTGACATTTTCTAAGAACTCTCCTTCAAAGTTACCCGCTGGATCAAAATTACAGACAACAAGATTTGTATATTTCACTGTTGCGGTCGTTTTATTTGTAGGGCAATGAGTACATGCAAATTTAGTAGTGGCCATCCAAATTAGCTGGGTAAATGTTCTTTGCTTAGCAGTGGTTTTACCTTCTTTATAATTGTAATTAGCGGCACTTTTATACCTATAATAATAATAATAATAATTAATTAATTAATTTTAAAATAAGAAATATGCTTGTTAACCATTGTTCAACCGCCTCTTTGCAATCAGGCTTTCTTGAAGTCATGAATATATTTTCACCATGTTCAGATGGACCACTATAGTGTTCATTCGGGGTCTTTGATACGTTTGTACATCTTTGTAAAGATTCTTTTAACAGCTATAACCAATCAATTGAACATGATTATTTAATTTCTAGCTAAATTCATATTTATCTTATGTATTGCTTGTTCAAAAAAGAAAGTTTCTTCATTGTATAAATTATCTCTATAGGAGTTTCATTAAATTTTTCGAGAAAATTTCTAGAGAATGTCGAGAAAGTTTCTTGAATAAATTCCTCCTTGAGCAAGCTTACTTGTATACTTACATCTGGATCTTTTTTAAGTGGTGGAGCATGGTGCTTTTCCCTGAATTTGTTGATAGTTGTGGCACAATCTGTCTGGAAATCATTTGGTTTGTGTGCATCTTTAGTATTTGTACTTTTTTCTTCAATAGTTTGTGTACTTTTTGCTAGTTTATTGTTTGATTGTTGTGGTTCCACCTCTTTCTTTTTATCTAATAAAAATATGATTTTGTTCATTTAATTATCTAGCTTTATACAACAAATTCTTTCATAAATGTTTACCTGGTGTCTTAGTAGCTGGCTTAGGAGTTGACTTGGTTGATTTTTTATTCGCCTCAGATATAAACTCTTCTTTGACTGTTTTCAAGGAATTCAATAAAATCAAAATCAAATGAAAGTTTAATTATTATATTAAATAAAATTTTTTAAATATTACTCAAAATGAGAAATAAACATAATATCAGTTCTATTTTCATAATGAATTGTTCTTGCTGTATTATTTGCTTGTTTGTTTGTGGACACTTTGTTGATAAGCTTCAGACTTCATTAAAAGAGTAGTCCATACGTTTGTTATAAAGAGTCACGTGATTTGTATTCAAATTTAATTTCATTTAATTAATGAATTTTTTATAATTTTGTAAAGTTTTTATCATGATGAAATTTTTTTTAGAATGTTCTTTGAATTTATTCATATTTAATAGATAGTAACAACATTAAATTAAAAAACAAGATAGTTAGAATTTGGTAAATTAAAAGTTTAATATTATTATATAAGTTTTACTCAAAATAATAACTCGTAATTTAGCCACTATTTAAATTTGGTCATTAATAGATTAATTTTAACCTTATCATTTTAAAAATTTGTTTATTAATTGATCTAGATGATTTGTTTAGTATTAATCACTTTTAATTTTAAATGTTAATCCATAAATAAAAAGTAAACAAGGGAATTTTGAAAACTATATAGTTTACTATTAAAATATAACAAGGTTAAAATATATTAATTAAAAAATACAACCATGATAAAATGATTCACCAGAACCTTTTGCTTTTAGTCCTCTTTATATCTTAAGATACATTTTCTTTGAATTTATTAGGAGCATTGCCCCTAGGCTCATAATTGCATACAATGTGTGTATAAGTTATACTATCATGTTCAGCAGTGCACCTAGCACATCCTACCCTCTTAGTTGATTTCCATACCAATTGAGTGAAGGCATTATATTTTTCTTTATCTTTAGGGTTGGGTTCATCGAAATTATAATCTTGATTTTGTTCGTACCTAGATTATTAGCATTAAAAAGGTAATTTAATCATTTTCTAATTGAACAAGTTAATTTTACCATATTTCAGTTGCTTTTGGGCAAGATGCTATGCCATTAAAATCATACCAGTTCATTCTATTTTCACCGGTTGTCTTAAAAGGATTTTTTCTTTGTATATTTTCGGCAATATTTGGACAACGAATTTTTGCTTTTTTAACAAGCTTGTTTATTAAAAAGTCAATTAATATATCAAGATAAAATAAATACTAATAATAATTAGTACTTCCTTATCCGACTTTAGATCGGGTGCATTATGCTTTTGCCGATATTCATTATGACTATTTATACACTCATCTTGGAACTCGGCCTCACTATCAACAACATGGAATTTCAAACGTGAAGAGTCTTCCCCTAACTGAGCATGGCAATAGCTTGCTAAAATAAATTATTGATACAAATTATTAACTTCTAATTAATTATCAAGAATAATTACAGATAAGAAAGTTAAAATAGGAAATGATTATCCAGTTCATATCTTGTATAACTTGCTTAGTTTAAATTAGAAAAATAACAAGATAAATTATTATGATACAAATAATATTTACAAAAGTAAAGGTGTATTTAATATGGAAGTTATTGTATTTACAGAACTGTAATTTAATACAAATATAATTAAAATTATAATTAATTGATATAAATCTAAATGAAGGGGAAGATATGTTTTTGTATCGAATAAAAGGTTTTCTTTATTAATGAATTTTACCTGAAATAATATCCAGGTATATTAATAATAAACTTATTCATTTATAATTTATTTTAAAACTTACCAAGAATTGACTTTTTAATTAATTGAGATATTTTATTTAATATTTGTTAAGTGACTCATTTCATTCAAAATAAAATTAAACAAGACAATTTAAAAATAATGCAGTTTATTGTTCAAATTTAGCAAGGAAAAAATATTCAATTTAAATATTTCATCATGATAAAATTATTCATCAGAACTTGCTTTTTTGCTTTTCTTGATTTTGCTTTCTTTAGGTTTCTCTTTAGGTTTCTCTTTAGGTTTAAGGACATTGTCTTTGAATTGACTCTTTTTTAGTCCTTTGGGTTCATAATTGCATATAATATTTGTAATAATAGTTTTGTCCTCCTTTTCTCCAACACACCTAGCACATCCCACCTTTGTAGTTGATTTCCATACCAATTGACAAAAGGCTGTCAAGTTTGATGTGTGCTGTGGCTTATCGAAGTCATATTTATCAGATTGTTTGTGCCTAGATTGTTAGAATAGATTGTTAAATCACTTATTAGTGAACAAGTTTATTTAACCAATGATGAATGGCTTCATTGCAAGTTTCTCTATTATCAGAAGTGCCCTTGAACCTATTTTCGCCATACTTTTCATGTTCCTTTGATTTTTCTTTAGTACCATTGGCTACAGCCATACAACGCAGTTTTGCCACCTCAACAATCTAGTTTACAACAATATTGTTATCAAAATAAAAATACTAAAAATAATTAATACTTCCTTGTCCCAGTCAAGCTTTTTTACTTGGTGTTGCTCTCTTTTTTCGGTATGATGAGCAATGCAATCAGCTTGGAATTTATCATCTGTCGCATCTTTGAACTCCACTTTATTAGCATGGCAATAGTTTGCTAAAATTGATTAATAATTGAAATTGATAATTTCTAATTAATTAACAAGAATAGTTACCTGTTAAAAAGGTTAGATAGAAAATGAATATCAAATTCATATCTTGTATTATTTTCTTAAACTAGATTAATAGCAAGGTAATATTTTATAGCACAAATAATATTTATAAGAGTAGATGTGTATCAAATATGGAGTTATTAAAAAAAATAATTATATTCAAAACGTAATTAAAATTTTTGTTAATTGAAAAAAAATCTAAATTTAATTAGGAAGGGTTGTATATGTTCTGGTAAAGCATTGCCTGATACCTTGTTGGATTCATGATGAAATTTTGTAAACGAATGTTTATAAGAATCTGAAATCAATTTTTGCTAACGGAAATTATCTTGGTCCAAAGAGTATGGTGAAAATTGAAAGGGAGAAGATTAAAAATATGTTTATAAAAGCTTTAAAACTGAATATTAGCAAGGTGTTTAGCAAATCTCAATTCTTATGATCACAAATTGTTTATAAAATCTCTATTGATTTCTATATTAGTTTATTCATTATTTGATTCTTATTTTTCATTTTCTCACTAATATTAAACTTTTTCACTATGTTTACGAAGTAAAATGTAGTATATATAAACGTTTTTCACCCACACACTCACCCACCAAACCCCCGCTGGTGGATTCCGGGGGGATTTTCCACACTGGGTCTACTTGCAGAACATTGACTTAATAAAGGGGTCGGTTGGGTCTTAAAAATTAGTTGATGATTTCATTTAACTCCTATGACTCTACTGGAGCAATATGCCTAATATCAAAGTAATAGTAACATAGGAAGTATACTTTCCACATTGGGTCTACTTGGAGAACGTTGACTTATTATGGGGGTCGGTTGGGTCGTAAAAATTATTTGAAGATTTCATTTGAATCCTATGACTCTACTGAAGTTCTATTAACATAGGAAGTGATCTATTAAAATGTTTTGAAACAAAATTAACTGTTTAAAAATTTTGTCTAATTCATAATTACCCCTTATTTAAACATGTACTTAAGGAAGCTTTAGGATTGAAGCTTTAATCCTAAGTGAACAAAACTATTTTAAAAATAATCAATTTTGAGATATGATCGTAAATTTAGTGGATATTGATTTGACCTCAAACCTTTTTTAATATTATAACAATTATAATGAAACTTTCGTATTTATGTCCCAAATAGTTATGTTTTGTTTTTATATATTAATATTAGTACAATTTGCAATTTTAAAAAAGTTACAAGATAAATTATTCAGTCCGGATTTCTATTGACATGACGTTATTTAAACGTAAAAATATTGTTTAAGTTAATACTTTACTAATAAGATTTCAAAATGAATGTCTTTACTCTATCCCTCTCTCTCTCCCTCTCTCTCTCTCTCTCTCTCTCTCTCTCTCTCTCTCTCTCTCTCTCTCTCTCTCTCTCTCTCTCCTCTATTTCTGTAAAATCATTATTTGAAAAATTTATTGTAAGTCTTATTACGACATTGTTTTGCAATTAATTACAGATTTATTCCGTTTGAGATGTCATCAGAACTGAGGTTTCAATTAAGTGGTACAGAATATTCTGCACAGAATTTGCTTATTTTGATGGCAAAGAATTTCTGTGTGACGTTTGTCTCCAATGCTTTCCATTTGAAAAACTAATCACTGATTAGTTTAAGTATTTGTGATGTCAATTGAAAATCTCAATCAATATCTAATTCTTATTCATTGCATTCATTAATCAGTCGATGACTTAAAGTTAAGAAATTTAAGACTTTTTTGTGAACTTTGGCGATGACCAAGGTATACAAACTCAATAATATTATGATTCCATTTACTTAATACATTCCCTTGGTATTTAACACAAATAATTCTAAGATTAAATTTTAGAATTCAATGAATGAATATTCTGGAAACATAGTTCTCCTCATGTAAGCAAGGTCAAAAATGAGAAAATTTTAATTATTTCACAAATGTTTTACTCATAAATTTGTGAGCGAGCTTGATCATTTTATAAAAGTCTAAACTTTGAATTTATTTCTTAAGGTTTTATCTCTGATTTTAATGAATAAATGACTAAAAATGTTTTAAATCTATTTTTAATAAAAAGGGAAAAATTGTTGAGAAAAGTATTACTTTGTTTGACGTTTAGAATAATTTCAAATAATTAACGTTTTTTTAAATTTTGATTTCGTTGTTTAAATTGTAATTAATTTTTATAAAATAAAATGACTTTAATTTTATGTGAATTTATTTTTGATAATTTAATCAATTTTGTAATAATTAGTTGCGAAAAGTGAAACAATTAATTTTATCGGACATAATATGTGGTTATGTTTTGTAGTAATTGTGATAAAAGTCAACTTGTCTTCATTAGGTTCGGATTTTTTAAAATGCGCGCTTGAATTAGTGATAGTCATTGGTCAGGATCTTTTTACAATAGGTTTTGAACATGATACAACGTATAGGGAAAGGTGAAATATTAGTTATATTCTGATTATTAAAGGGTTTATTTTTTAAACTAGCATAGTAATGGTATTTGAGAGTAAAAATTCAAAATGGGACAAAACTGCGATTTTGTCCAAATGGGAAGTCTTCAATGATTCAGTAATGAGACTAGAGTTTTATTAATATCGGGTTTAATTTTTCTTTTGAATTCTAACAAATTTATCGATGTGCATCTAACAAGGTAATAATTTTTTTAAATACTTTTAATTGAATTCATCGATAATTTATCTTTTAATTTAAATTTTAAATTAAATTTGAGTTAATTATTTAAAATACAGTGTTTCTCACCTCGTTTTCCGGTTGTTTTTTTTAAAAAAAGAATAGCGCGCTAATCTACGCTATCCCTGGGCTATGTAACCACAGGTTATTGCTGTGGGGGGAGAACAAGAGAGAGAAAGTACTATTGCTGTTGCGCAACAGGGTTGCGAACTGACATTCCTGCTGAGCAGATATGAGG